>JAWPHD010013792.1:0-65748 GCA_037043455.1 Cyrtodaria siliqua | reverse complement strand
GCACTTCTACACTGAGTAGACTGAACTACGAAAATTTCAAAACTGCAGGCTAAACGGTAACTTTGAACGTTCCAAAATATGTGTTTATACCATTCAAGTTCTCTAGGTCTTCAAGCTGTAAATCTTGCTTATCGTCAACTACACGATTCACAGTCAGTCAACCGTATTGATTTGTAATCTGAGCAATTGCACTTACGACCCTTATGCTATTAATAATCGGAAAGGAATATTTTCATCAAAAAGTTGTATCTGGCAGTTGCGACCCTTTTAAGATATGGTAAGGCGATTATTAAACCACTGTAAGTGTTTTTTAAAAGTTGGCTATTTCATGTTACACTGTTGATCGAAATGTATAATTTTTGGAGCGCCGTGGTCTAGTGGTAGAGCGTTGGACCCATGATCCAAAAGTCATAACCATATGTGTTGTGTCCCTGAGCAAGACACTTTATCTGCATTTGCTTAGTACTGGTTCTACCCAGGAAGACATCGAGAGTGATTAAAATAAGTTCAGAGAGCTTTCGTTACAATCGATATAAAATAAATACGTTTAAACTAAATGTAGAATGCATATGTGAACATGCCGTGATGACAACATTAGAATATATATATATATATATTAGAACATGTTCTATTTTTTTAATTTAATCTGACGAATATCAAAATCATGCTCTTATTATTAATTTAATTAGATAGTAATGGTAACGTAACATACAAATAGACATTGTTGTAACAATTAATACATTTAATAACAGAGAACTGGGAGTTGTATTCACTAATGAAAAGAAAAGTAAACAATCACGAACAAACATTAACAAATAGTCCTGTACCCTCTGTAGTATATAACCCTTACATTGTATGCTACGTACCCTATATGTCCTACCATATTAGGTCCCGTACCCTGTATATTCTAACATATTAGGTCCCGTACCCTGTATATCCGTACATATTAGGTCCCCCGTACCTGTATATCCGTACATATTAGGTCCCCGTACCCTGTATATCCTTATATATTAGGTCCCCGTACCCTGTATATCCGTACATATTAGGTCCCCGTCCTGTATATCCTAACATATTAGGTCCCTCGTACCCTGTATATTCTTACATATTAGGTCCCCGTACCCTGTATATTCTTACATATTAGGTCCCGTACCTGTATATCCGTACATATTAGGTCCCCATACCCTGTATATCCGTAGTATTAGGCTCCCCGTACCCTGTATATCCGTATGTATCAGGTCCCCGTACCCTGTATATCCGTACATATTAGGTCCCCGTACCCTGTATATCCTTACATATTAGGTCCCCGTGCACTGTATATCCGTACACATTAGGTCCTCCCGTACCCCTGTATATCCTTACATATTAGGTCTTCGTACCCTATATATCCGTACATATTAGGTCCCCGTACCCTGTATATCCGTACATATTAGGTCCCCGTACCCAGTATATCACTGTATATCCGTACGTATTAGGTCCCCGTACCCTGTATATCCGTACGTATTAGGTCCCCGTACCCTGTATATCCTTACGTACTTAGGTCCCCGTACCCTGTATATCTCGAATACATTAGGTCCCCGTACACTGTATATCCTTACATATTAGGTCTCCGTACCCTATATATCCGTACATATTAGGTCCCCGTACCTGTATATCCGTACATATAGGTCCCCGTACCCTGTATATCCTTACATATTAGGTCTCCGTACCCTGTATATCCGTACATATTAGGTCCCCGTACCCTGTATATCCTTACATATTAGGTCCTCGTACCCTGTATATCCGTACATATTAGGTCCCCGTACCCTGTATATCCGTATATTAGGTCCCGTACCTGTATATTCTTACATATTAGGTCCCCGTACCCTGTATATCCGTACATATTACGTCCCGTACCTGTACTATCCTTACATATTAGGTCCCCGTATCCTGTATATCCGTACATATTAGGTCCCCGTACCCTGTATATCCGTACCTATTAGGTCCCGTATCCTGTATATCCTACATATTAGGTCCCGTACCAGTATATTCTACATATTAGGTCCCGTACCTGTATATCCCTTACATATTAGGTCCGTCCTGTATATCCGAACTATTAGGTCCCGTACCCTGTATATCCTTAATATTAGGTCCCCGTACACCTGTATATCGTACATATTAGGTCCCGTCACCTGTATATCCGTACATATTAGGTCCCGTATCTGTAATCATACATCTAGGTCCCCGTTCCTAGTATATCCGTACATATTAGGTCCCCGTACCCTGTATATTCGTACAAATTAGGTCCCCGTACCTGTATATCGTACATAATCAGGTCCCGTAACCTGTATATCCGTACATATTAGGTCCCGTACTCTGTACTAATCCGTACAACAGTAAATAAGTACCCATCATCAATATATCTCATAGAATCATTATGACTCCGCCAACTATAATCACATGTAATCCATACCCCTTGAAATCCTAACTACATATACCAACTAACAAACTCCCACCAACACTATACCCTACAACCACAATACATCCAACCAATAATCCTCACAACTACTCTTACATCTAATATTACATAACCAACTAAAATACATACAAACTTAAGTCCATACCTATATATCTTACAACATTATGACCCCATACAATAAACTTACTATTACGACCCTACAAAATCTAACTACAAATACTACCCCAATACTATCACTATACAATAAGTACTATACCCAATACCCAATACTACCAATTACATCACAAACTCCAACTATAAACAACAAACTCCAACAAACTATACTACTACACAAACTCAACCTACCAAAATACCCCAACCACTAAATCCACTACAAATTAAAGACCACAACCACATAATACTACACCATCACAAATCCCCACAACATATTCCCCACAACTACAATAAACATAATACCCAACACAACTAACTAAAATACCCACATAACACCCCATCACCTAATCCAACCATTACCATAAATCACAACTTGAACATATCAATCTTACCACCCTCTCACCTAAAATTTAACACATCCACTCCAATACCAACTGCTAAACATAAAAGCTACTCCTTATCACATAACACTATATAATAAAACAACCACAAATACTTCACTTTTACAACTCACTCCCTAACCCCCACACACTCAACCCCACCATCAACCATCATCTCACTAACAACCCACCAAAACACTAACATATACCACCTCCATCTTACCATCACAACCAAACACACTCACATCAAACCACAACCAAAAACAACCCACACAAACAACAACCCCACACTAACATCCCTCACACAACACATACATAAAACCAACCCATCTCACAAAATCACCACACACTAAAATACATCCAAAACAAAACTCTACACAAACTTACAAACACTTAAACATAAACATACCTACCACAACAACCTACAAAACACACCCAACCACCAATCACACATACAACCCAAACAACAAACCACAACCAACTACTACAAACACACAAACACAACCACACCCAAACCAAACACACACATACTAAAACAACCAAACTACCACATCCTACAAACATAACTCAACACTAATTAACCTCTAATTAACAAACCCCCTCTCATTTTACCTCAATCATATAACAACCCCACCTACTATCTCCTCAACAAAAAAATACTCATTATACCAACTACCCATATCCTACACTCTACTACCAACCCCAACCACAACTACACTAATATTACATTATACTCCCTAAATAACCACCCAACCCCTCAAACCATAATCAACACCCTTCCCATACTCCATCACCCAAACACAACCTACACCAACAAACAACCAACCACACCAAAACCACCCCCAAAACCCTACCAAATACATACTAACAATACACAAAACCCAAACATCTACCATAACCACACATAAATCTCAACCTCACATAACATCTCACCCTCATAACCTACCACACAACCCACCCCAATAAACAAACAACTCACTCCCTATCCCCTTAACCTATCACACACCCCACTCTAACTCCAAATACATCCTAACCTACCACACCTCTACTACAACCTAACCTCCCCAAAAACCACCAACCTTAACAACCTAACCTCCCAACAACACCAACAACCTTACTACCAACCTAACACCTCCCAAACACCCCACTCCCTAACCAACATAACTACCCCAAAACACCCACAACAAATACAAACAACCCTACCTCTAACAATACACCCACAATAAACAACTAACCTCCCCAACTACCCCACAACTTAACATAACAACAACACCAAAACAACACAACAAAACCAACCCTACCAACACCCACAACAAAACCACCAACCCCCCAACAACACCAAACAACCACAACTCACACCACAAAACACAACCTAACAACCCCCTACACACCCAACACAAACCACCAACATCTCAAAACACACCACCCACAATACCTAACACACAACCTACAACCACTCAACCACACCTCAACACCCAACTACAACACCACCCATCAACAACCCCACCAACTACACCTACACACCACCAAAACACCAACACCAAAAACCACCCAAACCAAAACCACCCCCAAACACACCCAAAACCCTACAACACCTCACAACAAACCACCCCCAACTCACTAAACCACACCACTAACCACCACCCCCAAAAACCCCACACCAACACTACACCCCTACAAACCAACTCAACTACACCACACTAACCAAACACCCAAACACCACCCCAACAACAACAACTACCTAACAACACCACACCCTAACAAACACCAACCACACACACCACACAACAACCACCCCCACCATAACTCCCACTACACACCAACCTACCCAACCCACCACCAAAACACAAACCCTAACACAACCTCCAACACAACCACCACCAAACACCCACTACACATAACAACCACTAACCTCCACCCAACACAACAACACCCACCAAATCACTAACACCACAACATCAACACCCAACAAACACCACTACTAACCACACCTCACCTACCCAAACAACACCACCAAAACAACCCAAACACAAACTCACCCCCACCCCAAAAACCCCACACTACACAACCACAACCACCACCTAAATCACAACAACCACTCCACACCACACAACCACACTACCCAAATCTAACAAACCCACCAACATCACCCAAACACCTACCACATACAACCTAACTCTCCACATACCCAACCCTCACCCCAAAAACCCCACTACTACCAATAACCTCACCCAACAACCCCACCTAACAACATACCACTACAACCCACCTACATAACCAACTAACAATCACAACACACACCCATAATTAACACCATACACCTCCATCTAACAACACCCCTAAACTAACCCAATTACAACCATATCAACCACAACAAACACCACCACCTAATTACAACCCATACACAACTCCAACCAACAAAACAACCCCTAATATAAACACATTAACTCACTCAACACAAACAACCCACTAACTTTACAACACAATTACTCAACTCCAACCACAAACACCCCATATTTACAACCAATACCAACTCCAAACACCTCAACACAACACCCTAATTTAAACCATTACACCTCCACCACAAACACCCCCTACTACTACCATAACAATACCACTACAAAACACCCTAACATTAAACCCTCCTCACACTCAAACACAAACACCCCCTATTTAAAACCATATCCCTCCACCTCAAACAAAACACCACCTAATTTAAACACCATTACTCACTCATAACCCTCACTCAACACACACCACACCTAATTTACTAACCACTTAACTCACTCACAACAAACACAACACCCTACTATTACAACATCTACACTCAACCAACAAAACACAACCCCTAATTTTAACCCTTAACTCACATCTACCAAAAACAAAACACTCCCCTAATTTAACAATACAACCATTAACATACACCCCTCAACAACTAAACACCACAATAATTTAACATACCATCGAATCAACACAAAAACACACCGTACTTTAAAACCATTACATAGCTCAATAACATCCTCAACATCTACTCAACCCAGTATCCTATTAAACTCAACTAAACCATCCTAATAAACACAAACACGAATCGCCATCACCCATATATCCTTAACAAACTACGTAGATACCACATGTATTACTTACACCACTATCTAGTTATCTCAACAACACGATAAGTGTACACAATAACTCTGCTACAGACCTATTAACTAGCTCCATGCAACACTTAACGCTTTAAATATACCTTCTACGATCTTACTCAACGATAGATAGTCAAAACAAGAAGCTATACAATGAAGGTACTATAACTGTAGTCTATAGCTGAATCGAACTAATATGCAGGATTTGATAGCATGAACTCGGTGAACACTATCCATACTGATGAATGCAGAGCATTAAATCGATTACATCTAGGGTACAACGGGGCGTGGCTACACATACCAACAACGACAATATTGGAATTTAGAGTACCGTCTCTACTGCCGTCACAGTGTTACTACAGTAACCATGCTACACAAAAAGATAGAGTCTGTCTCAGCTCGATGGTATATTAACACACCTCGATGGGCTACGCCAAACTCGGTGTATACAATAAGCCACACTCGCTGAGCACCCAGACTTATCTATTACTAGAGAGTACGTGGGCATAATACGAAAGTATATAGAGAGTACGGGGACACTAATAAGTAAGGAGGTAAAGGGTATGGGTATATAATATAACGTAACTAGAGAGTACGGGGACATATTATGTACAGAATATAGAGGTAATGGGACACTATTATGCAAGGATGTATAGGGTATGGGGATATAATCAATTATGTGTACAGTAATAATCCATATACCCTATATATCTGATATAATAAGTCGCCAATACCCTTATATTATATGAAGGGTATGGCGACATTTAGAGGTTAACGGAGACATACCAATGTACTGATATATTGTCGCGAGGACATAGTGTGTAAGGATATAGAGGGTAAGTTAATATAAATAAATATAGGGTATATGCGGCAGGGGCGTAGCTATGTTATATTGAATGTGCAGGCGGTCATCGTATCTGACGCACCGAACGTAAAAGTATGTTAGATGGATCCGATGGCTTGCATGCCAGTGAAGGGCGATAATTGTTTTTATGGATATAGTTAGAAGTGTGCATTCTGGAGTACCCCATGCTGCCAAATTTATAAAAACAACACACAAAACAAATGCTCCTCTGACGAAAACTGAAACTAGATTAGCAATAGTGCATTCTTATACCCAGAAACGGTATTGTTCTCTTTTATTACCATCAGATCAACATGATTCCAAATATACAAAAGAGGATGCCATTATTGGATGTTTTCTGGGTATAGACATTATTGTGTTTGGGGACAAAATATGTAAGGATATAGAGGGTATGGGGACATAATGTATAAGGAAATAATATAGGGTATGGGGACATAATATGTTAATGATATAGAGGGTATGGGGACATACTATGTAAGGATATTATATGGTATAGGGACATAATATGTAAGGATATAGAGGGTACTGGGGACATAATGTATAAGGATATAATATAGGGTATAGGGACATAATATGTACAATGATATAGAGAGAACGAGGATGTAATATGTATGTATAGGGTATTGGGACATACTATTTAAAGATATAGTGGGTACGGGGACATACAATGTAAGACTATAGATGTTATAGGGACATAATATGTAAGGATATATAGTGTATGGGGACATAATATGTAAGGATATATAGGGTATGGGGACATAATTTGTAAGGATATATAGGGTATGGGGACATAATATGTAAGGATATATAGGGTATGGAGACATACAATGTATGAACATAGAGGTTATGGGGACATAATATGTAAGGATGATATAGGGTATGGGGACATCAATTTGTAAGGATATATAGGGATACAGAGGGTACGGGGAAATACAATGTAAGATATATAGGTTGCGAGGACATAATAAATCAAGATATATTTGATATGGGAAACATATACGACTATGTACGGATATACAGAGTACGGGGACCTAATATGTACGGATATACAGGTTACGGGGACCTAATATGTACGGATATACAGGGTACGGGGACCTAATTTGTACGAATATACAGGGTACGGGGACCTAATATGTACGGATATACAGGAACGGGGACTAGTATGTAAGGATATACAGGATACGGGGACTAATATGTACGGATATACAGGGTACGGGGACCTAATATGTACGGATATACAGTGTACGGGGACCTAATATGTACGGATATACAGGGTACGGGGACCTAATATGTACGGATATACAGGGTACGGGGACCTAATATGTACGGATATACAGGTACGGGGACCTAATATGTAAGAATATACAGGTACGGGGACCTAATATGTAAGGATATACAGGATACGGGGACCTAATAGGTACGGATATACAGGGTACGGGGACCTAATATGTACGGATACAGATACGGACGGGACCTAATATGTAAGGATATACAGGTACGGGGACGTAATATGTACGATATACGAGGTACGGGGACCTAATATGTAAGAATATACAGGGTACGGGGACCTAATATATACGGATATACAGGGTACGGGGACCTAATATGTACGGATATACAGGGTACGAGGACCTAATATGTAAGGATATACAGGGTACGGGGACCTAATATGTACGGATATACAGGGTACGGAGACCTAATATGTAAGGATATACAGGGTACGGGGACCTAATATGTACGGATATACAGGGTACGGGGACCTAATATGTACGGATATATAGGGTACGGAGACCTAATATGTAAGGATATACAGGGTACGGGGACCTAATGTATACGGATATACAGGGTACGGGGACTAATACGTAAGGATATACAGGGTACGGGGACCTAATACGTACGGATATACAGGGTACGGGACTAATACGTACGGATATACAGGGATATACTGGGTACGGGGACCTAATATGTACGGATATACAGGGTACGGGGACCTAATATGTACGGATATATAGGGTACGAAGACCTAATATGTAAGGATATACAGGGTACGGGGACTAATGTGTACGGATATACAGGGCACGGGGACCTAATATGTAAGGATATACAGGGTACGGGGACCTAATATGTACGGATATACAGGGTACGGGGACCTGATACATACGGATATACAGGGTACGGGGACCTAATACGTACGGATATACAGGGTATGGGGACCTAATATGTACGGATATACAGGGTACGGGGACTAATATGTAAGAATATACAGGGTACGGGGACCTAATATGTAAGAATATACAGGGTACGGGGACCTAATATGTAAGGATATACAGGGTACGGGGACCTAATATGTACGGATATACAGGGTACGGGGACCTAATATATAAGGATATACAGGGTACGGGGACCTAATATGTACGGATATACAGGGTACGGGGACCTAATATGTACGGATATACAGGGTACGGGGACCTAATATGTAAGAATATACAGGGTACGGGGACCTAATATGTAAGGACATAAAGGGTACGTAGCATACAATGTAAGGTTATATACTACAGAGGGTACAGGACTATTTGTTAATGTTTGTTCGTGATTGTTTACTTTTCTTTTCATTAGTGAATACAACTCCCAGTTCTCTGTTATTAAATGTATTAATTGTTACAACAATGTCTATTTGTATGTTACGTTACCATTACTATCTAATTAAATTAATAATAAGAGCATGATTTTGATATTCGTCAGATTTAATTTAAAAAAATAGAACATGTTCTAATATATATATATATATATTCTAATGTTGTCATCACGGGCATGTTCACATATGCATTCTACATTTAGTTTAAACGTATTTATTTTATATCGATTGTAACGAAAGCTCTCTGAACTTATTTTAATCACTCTCGATGTCTTCCTGGGTAGAACCAGTACTAAGCAAATGCAGATAAAGTGTCTTGCTCAGGGACACAACACATATGGTTATGACTTTTGGATCATGGGTCCAACGCTCTACCACTAGACCACGGCGCTCCAAAAATTATACATTTCGATCAACAGTGTAACATGAAATAGCCAACTTTTAAAAAACACTTACAGTGGTTTAATAATCGCCTTACCATATCTTAAAAGGTCGCAACTGCCAGATACAACTTTTGATGAAAATATTCCTTTCCGATTATTAATAGCATAAGGTCGTAAGTGCAATTGCTCAGATTACAAATCAATACGGTTGACTGACTGTGAATCGTGTAGTTGACGATAAGCAAGATTTACAGCTTGAAGACCTAGAGAACTTGAATGGTATAAACACATATTTTGGAACGTTCAAAGGTTACCGTTTAGCCTGCAGTTTTGAAATTTTCGTAGTTCAGTCTACTCAGTGTAGAATGCCGGCAATGTTATTTCCGGGTTCTTTATGTCCGGAATGTTTACGGAGCAGAATGAAATCGTAAGTGCAACTGAATGAAATCGCAAGTATTGGAACGGAATAAGTGCAGCTCTTTAAAAGTATTTTCATGGATGAAAAATCCATGCGTTATACCTGTTTTATTTATAATGCCAAAAAGCAGTGATAAAAAGCAATTTCTGTTTGTCACTTAAAATGAATTCTGATTTTTTTCATCAAATTGCATTTGAAGGATTATATCAATAAGCCCTTGGCCAATTTTCACAATGAACAATATTGACGCGTCCATTGCGGAGTTATAAGCAACATTTATTTCAACTTGATAGCTGAAGATTTTCATTAATTATACAAACAAGTGTTTGCATTCCTATCTGTTCACATGCCCACAGTCATGTTTATTTACTTATCGGCAGGCATTTTACGCTTGAGTAAAACCTTGCTTCTGTCATATGAGATTGTTCAAAGAATTCACACAGTTGATACTGTCAGTCATTTTTTTCACTTTTCCGAAAATTAAGATTTTTCACTTACTACGTTATAATTCTAGACCATCGATATGTTTTCCCACTCCACCCCTCCTCCCGCCACCCCCCACCCCTCACCTCACTGTCGAATTCAGTATTCAGTATTATGCTGTATGAAAAGTATTACATAAAATAATTCTATACCGACTCTATGATAAATGACTAAAAAGATAAACATGTTTTAAAAAAAAACATACAATTAAGAAGAAGTATAGCTCGAGTAGGAGAGGATATAATATGGTTAAGCGGCACATCAACACATTACATGTTAATTATAGCCACCCAAAAGGCAAGGGAAGGATACACAGGAATCCAGGGAACCTGCCCTACGAGAACATTCCGACGAAACTCAGTAGTACCGGCGGAGACTGAACACGCATCCTCCGGATTTCGAATCTACCGTAATATTCACTTGGCCACGCCAGGCCCCGAACATATGGAAATGACAATTTATATATAAATATGTTTCGCACAATTTCCTAAAGCATTCCATTCCATTCATACATAATAAAATCTATAATGTATATTTTAAAACAAAAAAAAAGAAGTAACAAATGTCCCGAAAAGGTTTACTCATTTGACCTTTGACCTGTAAGTGTGACCTTGACCTTTACGGTACCGACCTGGTCCCCGTTTTATTAAACCTCTTACGATAGGTCTCACATTTTAAAACTGTTCAAATGTTTGCACCTAAGCATTCAATGTAGACAATTATGTGTGGATTATGTGCAGTAATATCATAAGAAAATGAAACTAGAGCTGTCACTAAAGGTGATTAATACCCCCGCATGGTGACCTGTTTGAATATGTGTGAATCCTCAAGAAAAGTAGTGATTCTGTATTTTCATATAAATCAACTAAAAAAACAAATACAATGCAAATATTTGAAGGTGATTAATACTACCGTATTGGTGTCCAGTCATAATAGTATCATTTACTTAATATGGACGCGTGGGAATACTCTGAAGTTTGTGCTGAGCAGAGTCTCAATTACAAATAATTAAAAAATATGTGGGGTCTCACATATTAAATAAGAAAAATGAAAAGAAAATATACAACAGTTATCTGATTATCTGTTAAATAACTCGACAAATAATTAAAATACGTGGAGTCTTAAGTAAACATTAGTGGAGTGTAACCTACTGAAGTCTTATAATTATATAATTAATGGAGTGTAACCGTATATGGTTTTTATTAAGTATGTTCACATCATATAAAAAAAGAAAAAGCAAACATGCCACCATGCAACAATTATCTGCTAAATAACTCGAAAGTGATTATTATATAGCCCCCACGAAACCTTGTTTGGCGGGGGTATACATAATGTGGTGTCTTACATAAAAATGAGTGGAGTGCAACCTTATGAAGTATGTATAATTAGTGGAATGTAACCTTATGTGGTTTTCAAAATGTATTTTCACATCAAACCAAAAAAGAAAAGCAAATATGCCACCATGCAACCATTATTTGTTAAATAATGCAACGGAACACGACGTAAATTAGTGGAGTGTGACCTTATGAGGTCTTAAACGTCATAGTTTGTAACTTTATGAAGTTTTCATTATGTATGTTCAAATCATAAAAAAAAAAGAAGAAAATGTGCAACCATGCAACATTTATTTGTTAAATAATGCAACGGGACGTGACGAGATGCGACACAAAGTACATTAGTGGAGTGTAACATTATGAGGTCTTAAAATTAGTAGTGTATAACTTTCTGGGGGCTATTATTACTTATTTTCACGTCATAAAAGAAGAAAAAGGACATACGCAACCATTATCTGTTAAATAACAGGACAAATTATTAAAAACTTTATGGAATCTTGTGTAAAGATTAGTGGAGTGTAACCTTATGAAATCTGCCAATTAGTGGAATGTAACCTTATGTGGTTTCCATAATGTATTTTCACTTCATACCAAACATGAGAAGCAAATATGCAACATGTTATCAAATAATAAACGGAACGCGACGGGACGTGACGCGACGGAAGCGGGGGTATAATGAAATCGCGTTCATAATTGTGAATTGTAAATCAAAGTAAAGATTTTAAGAAATTAACTTACGATCAAAATTGTCGTAAGTTGTTTCATATAAACCCCTGCCCTGATTTATTCACTCGACACACCTTCTCATTGTGGTGAATAACTGTGTGAAGTTCCATGGAAATCCATGGAGTACTTTCAAATGATGGCTGGGACATGAATGTTTCGGACGGAAGGACGATCGGACGAACGCACGGTGCGACTACTATCGGGGGCCGTAGCGTGGTGTGTTTTCAACATACCGCTAATACGAAATGTGAAGTGCCGAGTGGGGGAAGGATTTTTGAGTAGGTGTCTCCTTCCACTATTGAGGCTCGGGGATTCCCCGATATCTCGTTTCGTCTTGGACCAAAATGGTTTTGTGCTCGTACAAGCGATTTCACTCTTACGCCATTACCCACACCCCACACCCCACACACCTCCGATGTTTATTGAATTGTTCAACTCTTTTTTTATGATTTTTTTTATTTTTTATTTATATTTTTTCGAGTTACTCCCGGGAGTAATGGGATATGCCACTCTACACCCCTGACTATATGCCCCCGGTAGCATAACAATTGAGGAATAAACTGATGGTGGTAATCATATTAACTTCTTATATAGCACATACACTTTAATTTATTCTGTTCGTATTGTGCCTTTACTTGAAAATCACCTCCAAACTCAAGAATCGGTCCTGGTGGTATTCAACATAAAGTTGCATGTGCAAACTTACAAAAGCAAAACAATGACTCAATGTTTCAATCAAGTTTTAGTTGAATGCCCAGCATTGACCATCTGAATACTTTGTAAAGTTTATGGAAAAAATAAACAATACTAATTCCGTAATATGCGGCACCCGAAACATGTGTAAATTGATCAGTGTTTCACCAGAGTTATATTTCTGTATCAGTTTAGATAACGCTAACTATTCAAACAACTCACATCTTATGCACTGGCCGAAATCTGCAAATGTTCTACATTTTCAAAGATGTGTAACTCTATTCAAATTTACTTAAACAGAAAACTAGGATTATCTCCCTGCATGATTATAACGTATTTAAATGATCAGACCACCAATTACCAACCAATCAGCGGGAAGGGAAAAAGTTCCAGGGTAAATTCAGAGATATTACACAGAATCTCTTAATTTTGATAGGTAAACAACCAAAAAATCTTGCTAAAAATTTAAAATTCAACTTTTGAAGAGTACTTATGAAGGTTAAAACATTTTTGCAATATATTCATAATGTGTTGCATAATCAAAAAAAGAAGTATATTTGACATTTTCCTCATGTTTCTACATGCAAGTAGGTGGGTCAACACCATCCGAGCCAAACAGCCTTTTCAAAACATACTCAGCGTATGGTTTGTATACGTTATTTTGATAAAACTAAGATTTTTGATAAAACTAAGATAGGTCTTTCAAAACAAGTAAGCAAAAATATAGATTCTTATATTAGGGAACTCAGTACAGAGCTTAGAGCTATAATGTACGTCTATGGAAAATGAATAAGTGTAGTATGACCATATATTTCGTGCGAGCAATTTACAATTGAATTCACAGTTTTTTATGAGCATGTGTTTTTAATCAAGGTACATTATTTACTTGTACACAGATCTAATAAATAGGTCTGTGACTTGAACTAGAAAACGAGTATTCTTTAGAAGAACACACATTTTTTTATATGTACTTTTAAATTGTATCTTGGTTGCGTTCAACATTTCACAAACATGTTTTCTTGTACTGTGGGCAGTCATCTTGTTGATCCATAAAGGGCAGACTTGAGTGAAATTAGCCCGTAGTTTGTCATTTGGTAGCGAAATTCGTTTGTGGTTTGCTGGTGAAATTAGTCCGTAGCTTGTCGTTTTGTATGGATTAGGTTTAGATGTAGTGGAAGAATGCTTAAAGTCTCTATCCCGCCAACAACAGCCACATTTTACAACAGATGTACACCGTTTCTAAACATACTTACGACGAAGTATATATTTTGAGAATCCAGACTCTACATAATATAAACGGCATTAACCAGCCGGACCAAACCCCAAATCTGGAGCGTCGAATTAAGACACAATTAGTAACTCATACTTCGTTTTAGGCACTTCAGTCACGGGTATTTAAGAAACCGTGAATACACCTATACTTTTATTGGGCGCATATATATATTACTAAATGACTGAACACCTGGTTTCGTCCGTCGGATGGGGACGTAAACCGGGCGGTCCCGTGTATCGGTCTATCCTCCGAGCACGTTAAAGAACCATAGGAATCTATTCGATAATAAGAGTAGGGCAGGTTCCCGGATTCCTATGTATCCTTCCCCTCTCTCTGGGGCGGCTCTAAATAACCTATACTGTGTTGATGAGCCGTTAAACAACATTCAGTTCAGTTCAGTTAGAGTTAAACGGTTTTGTAGTGTAATTTTGCCGTTATAATACCCAGATGAAGGGATAATCCAGTTATTGCAGCAATTAAAACGCCACTTACATACCGTTTGTGTCAACCGCCTATGCATTAATCAATATAAATGACAACGATAGTATGACAAATACAAAATACAAGTAGTAGTAGTAGTACAAGACGGCACGTATATAATGGAATGCGGAAAACTTTAACACTAATCATAATATTTATACCATTTCTTGCATTTCAAGTGTGATTATAAAAAGTACGTATCAACGGTCAGTTTTATGTTTTCATGTATATATATATGTCTTGTATCTCAGTGACTGCAGAGCGGAATGATATGTTCCTAATTATTTCATAAATACATTTCTCTGTGTATCCTTCGTTATTGTTGACTAAGCTTCGCTATGCTCGGCGGTTTTTTAAAAAAAAAATAAAAAAAAAATACAAACAAAAAAAAATACAAACAAAAAAAAACACATCAACACAACAACACAACAACAACAACTTGACAACAAAACAACTTTTCGACATGCTTTCTGTTTTCCAGAGGCAGAGGCAAAGGACATTGTCTTGTTTTTAGGAAAAGTCTTCATATTTAAAGAAGGCGTAATGAAAAAAATCCTAAAATAACCTGTTTTAAGTGTAATAGTATGTTAGAACTCAACGAAATTACGGCACCCCAAACATCACGTGACGACGGAAGATTTAGGTAATTACCAACTCTCTCTAAAACAGCAACCCCAAGATAGTTCGTTCTGTTTGTTGTTTATTAATGTATTAATAGTATAAGCGAGTTTGTACGATCATTAAGAAAATCTCAAATAATATCCGAGACGTACTTTCTGTGTTCCACAGGCAAAACACATGTTCTTGTTTTCACATTTAAAAAATGATCGCACGTTAGCGAGTGCTTAGTGAAAAAATACTAAAATAAAACTATTCATTGCCACCCTATGGAATTTTAAGTATAAAATGTGCAATTTTAAGTATAAAAGTGATTTGCAAAAGCATCAGCTCAAAGAAACTAAATCCTTTGTTCATTTGACCTAACTAATCACGTGACGAAGGAAGATTTTCGGTAATTCCCAACTCTCTGTTAATAGAAATCCTATGTATTTCTTTATATTTTGAAGTTCGGTTTGTTTGTTGTTATCAATGTATTAGTATATGCGTGTTTAAACGATTTGTGCCCTTCTGTAATAACATAGCAAATAAAATCCGCGACATGTATCCAGGTTAAGCAGGTTAAGCACATGTTTGAAAAGCAAAAGGGATGTTCATATAGTAAATAAGAAAGAATTGCGGTCAAAAGTACACTTATAATCGAAGCCCATTCAAAACTTTTTGTATCGTGTGTTAACTTCATGAAACTAAATACATTTTGTAAACATGTAACAACAAATATGAATACTCTATATAACTACTAACCTTTCACAAGTCTATTTAAGGATCCGTCATGCTGAACCAGGTATTCCAGCCCCATCTTGGAATTCATCAAGGTTTTGATGCAATTTACACTTTCTAGCAGCAAAAGCGCGTCCGAGAGCTTCGTCACCCGCATCACGCCTAGAGTGTCAACCACGTTAAGAAGCTCTTCAAATCCATCCTGATCCAGGAATTGTCGATTCCACTCTGTTTCGTGTTTCTTAAGTTTGTTGTTGAGGGCTGTTAGTAATTTAAAATTTGGAGAGTTTATAAGTAAATCTATGCAAACCTCTGGCGAAAACGCAGAAAAGTTTTGAAAAGACATTGCATCCATGATTTTGCTCTGCATTCTGCCAAACGGTTTCGTTGATTTAGGTGCTTTGCTACCTGATTTTCCACTCTGATCGTTGTTACCGATTAAATCATTTACCTCGCTATCAGAAACTTTGTCATCAGCTACCTTTTCACTAGAGCCTTTGTCGCCGTTTAACCCGTCACAAGAATGTTCTTCACCATTCATCTCGCCACCAGAACCTTCGTCATTGCTACTAGTTTTACTCCCGTTAACATTTCCGAGCATGTCTTTCTCGGTAACAGTTATATCAACAGCAGAACCTCTTTCTAATTTTTTAACTACTGTAGTAGTTGGTTTGTCTGCATCAGTTCCTTCACCACAGGAAGCATACGGCGAAGATCCGCTGTCGGAAGATATTGAAGAATTTGAACTTTTCCTAGTTTTCTTTCCTTTTTTACTTTTCTTTTTTTCTTTTGTGTTGTCCATAGTATCCACCTTTGCTCCACTTAATTCTGTATCATGAATTTCCACACTGATATCTTCTTTAGGCGGTGCTTCAGATAAATTCGGTTGAGCTATATCACTTTTGCCTCTTTCCTTATTGTCGATTTGTTTATCCGTTATATCTCCCTCACTTCCAGATTGTTTTTGGTTTTCTTTTGATTTCCTTTTAAACGACTGTATCGCTTGTTTAACACGTCCTTGTTCACTTTCATTTTCCATCAGACGCTTGCCTTCCGTTTGACCCATTTCCAAAGCTCGATCACGTGGTTTTTTGTTATCGTCCGTATCGTCGTCTTCAAGCAATCCCGCACATAGGCAATTAAACGCAGACGACTTGTTCTTCTTTCGTTTTGGCTGCTTCGTTGATTTTGATCTGAGTTTTCTGAGAAACGAAGCCATTTTCCTTAAAAAGACAAAGTAAATGATATTTAAATATAAAAACAATAAAGGATTTAATTAGTTTAGCTAACAAGAAGGACTGTCTAAGATTAGCTTGTTTTTTCCCATCAATTTTCGAAGAGCTCATATCCTGTTTTAGCACTTATCTACAAGTGTATACTTACGCAATTTTTTTTTCTCTCTGTCTCATAATTGGCTCGTGATAATAGTTAACGTTGTGTTGCAAACAATAGTCTGAGCAGATTAGTTAATAGGAGCAACATATTAAACATATCAGAAGCAAGGCTGATGGCACAACGCATTTGTTAGACGAAACATTAATGGACATTTCTTCATTAAGTTTTTAAGCCATAAGACGTTAACATTCAATATCTGAAACATTGTCAGATCTGCAACTTATTGGAGAACTTGCTAACTGGCTACAGTGCCGCACGACCTTTTTTGACGGCAATTAGAAACTCGGTTTTATAGACCCGTTCCTGTTTAAGTTGGGTGGCTGCCGAAGGTTTTATATTCGTTTTCAAAAGTGTATATTGAAGGACAGCAGTGAACAGTTTCTTGAGTGTTTTTTCTTTCGTAACGTACTCGTGTAAATGGTAACAGTGAACCGTCATTTGAGTTATTCACTGGATTGATGCACTATAAATGCATACTTAAGTATTTACGAGGTATTAAGCCTTGGACATATACTCAACACAGCTTATATCCCAGTATGTCCGAGTGTCCTATTTTGCAATGTAAACTTGGTATTAATGAACTACAAATGTATTTCGTTTTCATTATCTTTGTTGATTTGAAAAAAATAATAGTCATGTAATGCATTAATGTGAAACAATGTTAGCATGTCATACAATGCAGAATTGAGGGCTTTATTTTATAAAGAAACCTCAACAGAATGGATACAATGTAAATCATATGGAGTTTATTTTGTTGATTTTCAATGCAAATTGAAATGTTGGGTTCTAAATTTGGCTAAATGGAAAAAAAATAATCTTCTTTTAAAATGTTAGATGAATTAAATATGCTTAAAATCTCACAACAATACTGATAACATTGTACAGCTATACTTCACTTTTATCAGTCAGCAATACCGTAAATTTACATTGAAAATAAATGGAAACTCGGATGTTTTATACATTTTGTTGAGTATACTTGCTAAGTAAGAAATATAATTGGCAGAACTTTCCACGCTGGGTGGGGTATCAAACAAGTACTTTAGGGAGACGGGGGTACTATGGTTAACCGTTTGTACTTTAGGACAAAGTGTGTCTGGTAAGAACAAAGGTTCGGATTGTGCACTTGATAACCAAGCTTCCGCGACAACTTATTTTGTTAAGCTCCCGTGACTTGATCTAACTTGTTTCCAGTTCCTCCTCAAATACAATATGTTAGTTGCTATTGACGCTACTTCACGCTTAAGTAAAACATTGCTAGCTGATTTTAGTTTATAATCTATTTATCATGTAAGGGTGTCGAGGTTTAGTGGTTGCGTGTTGATTGGTTACAGAAAAATTGCGGCTTGAGATATCGCCGCGTAATATTGCGTTTTTGACATAGGAAAACCACGTTCGCTTACTTCTTCATTCGCCTAAAGAGGTTATTAGCACGGCGGTCACATATACTTGGATTCTCTCCTATGGGTATGCTATACCAGCAGAACGACACTCTTGCCCTTGATACCACCTCTCTTTGGAAGCAGCTCTTGACCAGCTCACCCTCTCTGGGAGCAGCTGTTGACCCTGCCACTTCTCTAGGGACAGCTCCTGACCACGCCCATCCATAGGAGCTGCTCTTAACCCGCCCACCTCTCTCTGGGACCAGACCAGAAGGGCTTTTGACCCTGTCCATCTCTGGGAGCGGCACTTGACCCGCCCCCTCTCTGGGAGCAGCTCTTGACACCACCTCCTTTCTAGGAGCGGTTCTAGACCCTGCCTGAGACCGACTCGATCGTGGTCCCGTCTTCACTCTGGGAGCGGCTCTGGACGCTGACCCTGCTAAGGGAGCGGCTCTTGACCCCGTGTTTCTCCGGGACACCTCTTGACACCGCCTCCTCTCTGGGAGCGGCTCTTGACCCGCCCCATCACTGGGAGCTGGTCGTTATAACATTAGCGTTAAATGACCTTCAAATAGAATTAGCTCACGTATTATATAAATCATGGTAATAGGTATAACTGAAAATAAATATTTCGCACTGTTCGTCATGCTTTGAGATAGAAAAAGGAAATTTTAAGAATGTACAGTTCGTAATTCTCACTTCTCAAGTCAAGGACTTATCTATAAATAACTGAATCATAAGCCACTGGATACCCGCTTCTGAAAGACGTTGTTATGTGTTATGTACAGTGAGATATAGAATTTTCGACAGCATATTGTAACTGATTTCAACTGATTTGTTTTTCATTTTAAAAAGTATTCAAACACACGAAACCGCAACTTCTAAGGCGAGGGGAGCGTTTAGTTATTTAAACACCCACATAACGCAATCCCATGCAAATAGCCTTACATGTGTAGGAATGTGTTTCTGTTATCAATAATTTAGCATTACTATTTACCAGATTCATTTTAAAGAGGCTGGAGACGATCTGAAATAATTTTAGGTGAATAAAATTTTAAAAAAAGGAAAAACACACCAGAAAGCACACCATCATACAATGTTTCAGTTGCATTTATCCAATATGCATTTATACTAAACCGTCCGATTTATTTTTTGTTAATGATATGGTCGACTTGTTTTTGTTGTATAACTCGTTAATACTGATGCATATGATGCTTTAATGCTCTAATAATGTATTGTTGTGTAATCAGAGTATACTTATATTGAAGTGTATGTACAACTCATAGCAATTTCAACTCAATATTAACTAACAGACCTAATAACAAAAGAGTTTTTTCAGATCAAATATTTTCATAAACAATAATTAAACCGAAGGTAATATGCGGCCCAGTTTAAAGCACATGCATTACCTGTTAAACTGAAGTACTTTATAGTACTATATGTATCGATATTTAGAGGAAAATAATAAAACAGCCTTTATTGCAAATTTGCATTTATATTAAACTATGCAGTGATATGCAGGTGTTGCAAAATTACACGCCTCGCCTAGCTTACACTGCTTCGACGCACAAGAAAATGATATGAAGAGAAATACAATAAATATACGACTTACTAATAAGGTACAAGCCACATTCAAAATAAAATCACATATCCATGACTCAGAAACAATATACTGGACACACATTTAAAGTAAACGACTACTTTGAACCTAGTCCAGAAACGTGGAAAGTCCACGAATACTAGGTGTTCAATAAGCTACCTACACACAAAGTTTCGTTCCAATATTCTCATTCTTAACGAAAGTTCTTGCCCGGAAATTATTTTTCTATTTTAGTAGCAGCGACCTTGACCTTAACACCAGTAACCTCAAATGCTCTCACACGATTCATTTCCAGGCAAGCTACTTACACAGCGAGTGCCATTGTAATATCGCGATCCTAACTAAAGTCATTGCCCAGAAACATGTTCTATTTTAGTAATAGCGACTTTGACCTTGACCCCAGTGAATTCAGATGTCCTCTTAAGTTTTCTTTTAATTTTGCTATCTATAAACTACGTTTCGTTCCAGTATCTCATTCCTCACTGAAGTTATTGGGCAGAAACATGTTTTCTATTATTAGTATCAGCGACCTTGACATTGACCGCAGGGATCTTAAATGTAATCCCAAGCTTTCTTCTTATAAATCCTATATAAAAACATATACAATTTCGCCCCGATATCTAATTCCTAAAGAAACATACTGGGCGGAATTTTGTTTTTCTGGGCTATACCCTGAAGAGGTTGGGTGTCCAGGCTTTCCTCCACAGAGTGGGCAATAGTTAGTTCTCTCGTTTTTTTCGGGAGAGAGAGTAGAGTCACAGTAATGAGGCTAGGGAAGACAGCAGAAAGGGCACCCAGCTGGACGTGGAACAAAATAAAGAAGAAGTGATAAAAGCCATCTACTGGGGTGTAGTTACACCACAATCGATCCAAAGTCGGCGAGTGTCCCGGGCTTAGTGAGACTGAAGCACTCGTTGTTGGATGGTGCCCGGCTGATGGACGGTGCTCGGCTGATGGACGGTGCCCTGCTGATGTCCCCAGCGGGTCCTGGATGTTTATGACATGGCTTTATTACACCCCAAACCGCAAGTAATGTGATACAGTGTACATAATTTGCACGCGTCTGTTTATAAACAAACCATTATTATCCACCCACTGTTTTTTCTCCCAAAAGGTAGGGGATATTGTTAATCCGTCCTCTGTCCGTCCGTCTGTGTGTTATAACCACTATCTCCACCTAAACAATTACGAACTTGAAACGTTGGTATAGACTGGAATATATATGTGAATGTGAAGTGGGTATTACAAGTTTCGTACTTCCGTCTGTGGCGGGCTAGAGGTGGGAGTGGTTTTACATAAAAAGTACAATTACTCCTACGTGCTTAACTATAAGAGTGTGACATTTTGTATAATCGTTGCCCCAAGGGTCAGTTCATATATTACAGGTTTTTCGTGAGTCCCCTAGGTCATGCTCTTGGGGCTGGACTTGGTCGGGTAGGCGATGTCAAAAATATTTGTTTTCAAATAAAGCCAAGTTGCTGAGAAGCGTCTCCGTGGCCGAATGGTTAACGACGTTGCGTTGTAAACCGCCGCCACTCACGAATGCGGGTTCGAATCCCACTGGGAGCTTTACTTGTAAGTGAGGCAGTGTCGATTCTTACGGATGGCGGGTGGTTTACAGTACTGGTTCTACCCAGGAAAAGTGGGTGGTCTGCCTCCATCACAAAACGTCGACGGTCATATATAACCTTACATGTGTTGAAAATAACGTCAAACGCCATACAAACAAACAAACAAATAAAAAAAAAAAAAAAAACAACAAAAAACAACAACAAACAAACAAACAAACCAACACACATCTATGTGTTGGTGCGCCGTAAAACCTCAATTCAATTCAATTCGATGCTCCATGGGTCATGCCCTGGGTCTGGACTTGATGGGTAGGGTAGGGATCAAGCATCTTTCTTTCTAAATAGGGTCATGTTGCATATCAAATAGAATGCCATTGCAACAGAAGTACCCTGACGCAAACACAAAATGTCCGAGGCAGGCGTCAACATTAAGAACTTTGTTTTATCCCGCTTTTCTATTTTCAGTACAGACCTTAAACTTTCTTTCACTGTGTTATCAGTGGGTCAAGTGTAAATACATGCTAATAACTTAAAAGTGCAGGAATATGCGATGACGCGCCATCGACTTGCTCTAGTCTTCAAAAGTACCGAGGTTTAAAAGTTATTAATTCTCCAAATATATAAGATTAAATAAAATAAGTTTATCAGATTATTTGACGGATGTAGTAATTTATAACATTAACCTTACTGTCACTCCTGTCTTTATACCATCCATTTAAAGGATATAATGACGCCACAACCACAAATCGTATTTTATACCAAATCTAATGTTTAAGCTGAATTCAACCTGAAATGCTTGACACAGCCAAAACAACACAAATTACAGGCTCACTTTACAAAATAATAATATTATCAGTTCACCGCCAAAACAGGTGACCGGTACATGAATCATGCTAGAACGATGGCAAGGTGTTAGGTTACCTTTCATTTAGTTTTTAAGATATTATTTGTCTTAAATGTCAAAGATGCGCATGCTGATACGGTCTTTATGTTGAAAGAAAGATAGAAAAGCCATACAGGTGTTAACGGAAGACGAATAAATAAGACACACTAAGCGATGACCATCTTGCAACAATTTACTTATTGCACACTTTTGTGTCTTAATAGGCCCCCTTGGGACCAGGAATCTTTATGTGAGGAATCTAGTTGGCTTGCGGAACGTCGGTGGTCCTAAGGTGCCCGCTCATCCACTAAACTTGCCCGGAGGGGCACCTGGGGTCTTCCTCCACCAATGGTAGTTGGAAAGTCGTCGTATGACCTTAGCTGGTGGTGCGACTATAAAATTCAATTCAGTTGTGTCTTACTAGCTCTGACTTATCGATATCAAGAAGTATATCTTGGTAATTGTTTATTAAAACAACATAGGCAATCACATAAATATATGAATTAATGGTGCTTTACAGCCGTTTAGCAGCTTAGGTCATATTAGGTTAGAATCGGAAATGGTGGTAGACAATTGACAACAATGGTGGTGAGCTAACACATGTTACGTGTCCGTGTTTATTGTCGGTTATGCCACTCAAGATCATTAAAGTAAAAACACATTTATGTTTCTGTTGAGACAGATTCTTATAGAATATTCTACTGCAGAATATAAACAAAACCACAAACACGATCACGCAAATCACCATCGTAACCCATAGACTATTGCAACACTCGGCAATCTTGATTTTTTTTTAAAAAGGCGGTGTCTCGTTAGTTTTCCTAAATAATTGCATTTTTTTCAATCATTAATATTAATTATAACATTAATTCAAAGCAAATTATTATTGCATATTACTAACTGTCGATTTTATAGACCAATAATTTATCAAAAACTCAAAAAAATATTTAATGATATTCAAACATGTTAAAGTCGAATTGATTCTGGATTAATAATTCGAGAAGCTACTTTTCATTCCTGATAAAAGCTCCTAGATCGCCAGGTGTCCCTTGAAAGCTGTCTTCTATAAACAACATATCTAAATACAGTCTTCTCAATACCACCTTTGTCTGAATATAATGCAATGATGAACTCGAGTAAGACCAAGGTCTCCTTCATATCGGTATAGACACATTTACTGCGGGTGAAATAAACACGGTTAGAAGCCCATATCTTCAAAAGCACACATACTTGATATTCGTTTACCTCAAATAAAAGAATACTTAAAGTTTAAACAAAAATGATAAATTTCAGAGTTATTTAGATTATGTGAAAGCGATTGCAATTTATAATATTCAGTTAATACATATTTGAAGGGGCTAACATCACACATCAAAAAAAGAGTATTTGAACAAACTTTCAACCTCCAGATAGTTTTTGAAAATAATTTGAAGAGGAGTTGTTTAACGGATCATCAACACAGCATATGCTATTTAGAGCTGCCCCAGAGAGAGAGAGAGGAGAGAGAGAGAGAGAGAGAGAGAGAGAGAGAGAGGGGGTGAACCCGGGAGCATGACCTATTCTTACTATCGAAGAGATTCCTGTTTTGTTTAACGTGTTCGAGTGAAAGACTCCGATACACGGGACCGCCATGTTTACGTCACCAAGAAAACACCGAAGAAACTCAGTGGCGCCGGTGAGGCTTGAACCCGGGTCCTCCGGTTCAACTCCACTGTGTTATCCACTAGGACACGCCAGTCCATTATTTGAGGAAAGATTGGTTCTATTAAAACTGTGAGAATAAACTGAGATGAATGAAAGCGTGAAGTTTGTAAAAGCGTGATAGGAATCGGGCATAATAAAAACATAAATAAGCCAGAAACATGTTCATGGGAAACGGCTTCTCAGTGTGTAATTTGAGTAGCAAGAATACATATTAGTGTAGCATATACACGACAGACAGACAGACAGACAGACTTTTTATTCAGACTTGTACAAAGTACATCGTCTACAATACATACATATTAGCATATATGATGTCAACGTATATATCTACTGAAGATCTACTGTTGATGCATTATTTGTGTTGTTAACCGTTATTCAGAAATATGTAAACGAGAATAAAAGGTTGTATTGTGTATTTGTTGACCTTAAAAAAGCATATGACTGTATTTATAGAAATGCATTGTGGTTAAAAATATATAACCAGGGAATTCAAGGTAAAATGTGCAGAATAATAAGAGATATGTATTTAAAGATAAAGTCTTGTGTCAGGTCTTGTCAAACTTATTCTGAATTCTTCGAATATGCTGTAGGTTTACGTCAAGGGGAGGTAATCTCTCCAATCTTATTTTCTCTATTTCTTGAAGACTAAGAGTTGTTTTTGCAACAAGATATAAATTCTGGTTTAAAGATAGGTGATATTGTTTTAATGTTACTACTTTTTGCTGATGATATGGTTATCCTTGGAAATTCACCAGAAGAAATACAGAGTAGCCTCGATTTGTTAAATTGTTATTGTAAAAAATGGAGTCTTGAAGTGAATACGCTTAAAACTAAAGTTATGGTTTTTAGGAAAAGAGGTAGACTATTACCAAATGAGGAATTCACTTATAATAACAGTAAATTAGAAGTAGTTGATGATTTTAATTATTTGGGTACCGTGTTTAATTATACTGGTAATTTTTCACTTAACCAAGAACAATTAGTTGGTAAAGCTTTGAAAGCCCTTAATGTTTTATTAGTAAATTGTCGTAAATATAAACTTAAACCTAAATTACTTTGTCAACTTTTTGATGCATTTGTTGGCTCAGTCTTGGGTTATGCATCGGAAATATGGGGCTTTAGTAAGTCTAAAGAAATTGAAAGAATAAACTTAAAATTTTGTAAGAAAATATTAAATGTTAAAGTAAGTACTTGTACAGCTGCTGTTTACGGTGAATTAGGACGTTATCCTTTGTATATTTCACGATATGTTAAAATTGTTAAGTATTGGTTTAAGTTGTTAAATACTGATAATATTATATTGAAACAGGTTTATAATATGGCCTATGACGAGTGTGTTAATGGCAAAAAGAACTGGTTATCTAATGTTAAAACGTTACTGTATGAATATGGTTTCAATTGGGTATGGGATAACCCTGATACAGTTGTTTGTAGGTCATTTGTATAAGTATTCAAACAAAGAATAATCGATTGTTTTTTTGCAAAAGTGGTATGCAGATAAACAAAATTCTGGTGTCTTAGATTTGTATAACAATGTGAAAAATCATTTTCATTATGAAATATACTTAGATGTATTGCCATGCGATTTAAGAAGTTAAGTAAGTAGAATAAGGTTATCGTCACATTCTCTAAGAATTCAAGCAGGTCGGTATGGTATCAATAGGATTGAAAGAAATTAACGTTTTTGTCAATATTGTAATACTCAAGATATTGAAGATGAGTTTCATTTCATTCTAAAATGCCCATGTTACTCCGATATAAGGAGGAAATACATAGCTCAATATTATTGTAAAAGACCAAGTATGTTTAAATTCATCGAATTATTGCAAACTGAAAACAAAATGATTCTTTTAAAATTGGCTTTATATCTCAAATGTGCGATGTCACATAGAATATCTATAACGCATGTGTGAACACTTTATAGATCATCCTCTTTAGAGCTGATATAAAGCATATACTTTGTATGTTACACGTGATTTAATTATGTTTTTTGTAATTGTTGTATATATATTATGATGATGTACTTAACGTACAAGTCAATAAAAGTATGTTCTGTTCTGTTCTATATACAAGTAAATGATGAAATATATACAAATGGTATAATTAATCATTTCATTATTATTGTTATTATTATTATTATGTAGTATAGTAAATAAGAGTAGGAGGTTGAACTAAGTAACTACCTTTCAATAGTTAATAAAAAATACACGGTGACTTCTTGATCGGCTTCACGGCAAAACAATTGTCAACAAAGCGCTCGACTCAGGTGATTTTAGTTTAAAACTGTACTTAGTTTCATACTTAGTAACGAATAATGTTCAACTACGCGAACATGCCGTCACAGAATGAGCTCTTTCCTACCCCGCAAACCATTACGTGGTCCCGCCTTAATTTCATTAATCGATGGGAAAGCTTATATTAGCAGTATTCTATAATGGATATTTTGACAATAAAACACGTTTAAAAATGGTTTTTACTGAACAAAATGTGAGAACCTGTTTAAAATTACCTATTTAATGTTTTAATTTTACATTATGCAAACTTTTTAAGCCGAAATTAAAAATTATTCATACCCCAGCCAACCCCGTTGTCGCTTCTTGGATGGGGTATGCCAGTTAATACTCGGACCACGTAATGGGTATTTCTTTCTGAGATGAGTCCTCCCAAATGTACACGTTCATAATATTTCTTTCATTTGCAAGACCTTTGGTAGCCTAATCTCAGAAAATGACGAAAATAATCGAAATATCGTTTGCGGCGAAGGAAAGTTCCCACTATGAAGGGGTATGTGCGCGTTACTTGAACACAATTCGTTAAATATTAGGAAAGTTATGAAGTAAAAACATACTTTAACCGAGCGATTTGTTGAATATTTGTTGCCGTGAGCTCCATCAAATGTCACGTGATATACACTCAAGTGATATGAAAACGCAACACGGGAATTTCCGCTATATATTGTATGTACAATATGCTGCTTTTAATCGAATGGTACATGGCTACGTAAGACCTTTCCTTTTGGAAAAAATACTAAAACAACAAATAATACAGCAAATAGTATTCCTTCAATGTTTCATTATTCACAGAGTACGCGTTTGGCTCAATCATGTGAGCAAACTTAGGATGCAACATTTTGCAA
The DNA here is from genome assembly GCA_037043455.1 of Cyrtodaria siliqua. Classification (NCBI taxonomy): domain Eukaryota; kingdom Metazoa; phylum Mollusca; class Bivalvia; order Adapedonta; family Hiatellidae; genus Cyrtodaria; species Cyrtodaria siliqua. The sequence goes on along the minus strand of JAWPHD010013792.1, from coordinate 37,324 downwards.
ACTATTTACGTTAAATACAGTACTGAACTAGCTCAATTTTTCAAAGAGCTACTTCAACATTTATGAAGTTCTTGTTACAAAGTGTAGTGTGATTAAAACGTCTACAACATCACAGTTGTGTCCTTTCTCTAGTTAACTGCAACTTTCTTTTTAAAAAACATCTTGGGATTTCTTTGGAATATTATGTGCAATTAAGTGTGCAGTATATACAATATATAGCGGAAATTCCCGTGTTGCGTTTTCATATCACTTGAGTGTATATACTGAAAGGAAAAACAAACGCGAAACGGGAATTTCCGCTATATATTGTATATACTGCACACTTAATTCCATATATTCCAAGGAAATCCCAAGATGTTTTGTAAAAAAAAAAGTTGCAGTTAGAGAAAGGGCACAACTGTGATTTTGAAGATATTTTAATCACAGTACAGGTTGTAACAAGAAATTCATAATTTTGCATCCTAGGTTTGCTCACATGCTTGAGCCCGTTCTCTGTCAATAATGAAACTTTGCAGGAATACTATTTTCTGTGTTATGTGTTGTTTTAGCTTTTTTCCGAAAGGCAATATCTTACGTAGCCATGTACCATTCGATTAACGGCAGCATATTGTGCATACAACCGTGTCGCGTTTATTTTTCCTTTCAGTATATATAAATATGTACATGAACATATTAGCGATTCAATGTGATGGTTCAGTCACCTTCCCTGCATATTTTGCGGTGAAAGCAAAATAACAACAACATTAACTGCTAAAGTATTAATTGTTACCTTATACATATGAATACTTTTCTGTTAATTATGTTAGTTGTTGGTATAATGGTGTATATATATTTCACTATCGCTGTCAAGTTTATATGTATTTCTTGTATCCCCACGGGTCTTATGACCCATTGGAATTATTTGAATAATAAATAAAGTTTTGAGTTTTCAATTGTTCGTCTTATTCTACCATAGAATTAAATATATTATTGGTGTAAATTATAATATAATCAAAATTTAATAATCCACATCAACAATGTGCTTTATACTATTCTTATAAACCGGGCGATCCCGTGTATCGGTCTATCCTCCAAGCACGTTAAAGAATCATAGGAATCTATTCGATAATAAGAGTAGGGCACGTTTCACGGATTCCTATGTATCCTTCCCCTCTCTCTGGGGCGGCTCTAAATAACATATACTGTGTTGATGAGCCGTTAAACAATATGTATTCATTCATTCATAATACCTCTATGCATATTTAGTAATTCATTTTGAATTTGAGAAAATAATGTTAAACCGACACCCTCGAGGCTACGTTCTCGCTATCGGAATATGTATGAGCTATGAACTATATCAATTATGTATATGTACAGTGTGCCGACTGTTTTATTACTAATATTATTCATTGATTGTGGGTGCGGTACGCTGCATTTTCGGTGAAATCAGTATGCCACTGTTATTGTATACGTATGCAGCTTCTGTTTATTAATAACGTAGCCTTAAATTCTACTTGTTTTATACCACAAAACTCTATAGTTTAACACAAGCAATATATTACAACGTAACAACCACACTAACGTATACTGTAACATCAATATACTATACTGTAACAAGCAAACTATTCTATACTGTAACAAGCAATCTATTCTATACTGTATCAACCACAATGCACTATACTGTAACAACCACAATACACTATAATGCAACAACCGCAATAGTGGACACTACAACAACCACAATCTACTATACTGTAACAACCACAATAGTGGATATTATTACCTGATCTCCTATATAAATGCTATATCGTCATTTCTTGTTATTACCTGATCTCCTATATAAATGCTATATCGTCATTTCTTGCTTATTCACTAAGGAAAAGACTGTTCCCGGTAAAAACGAACTGTTACCGGGCTTTAGTTTCGACTGTTTCCCTCACGTGCTGGAATTTCGTTTGCATGACGTCATGTTGCTTCTTTTTTCACCATAGGTTCCCATTATAAAACAAATTTTCATTTTAACTGTTGCGTACAGTAACATTAATCAGGTAATAAAACAGTTATCACATGTGTGTTTGGGGAACAGTCAAAACTGTTTTCCCTTGGTGTCGGGGGATGTCAGTGTGAACTGTTTCCCGAGGCCGACAGGCCGAGGGAAACAGTTCACACTGCCATCCCCTCCACCTCGGGAAAACAGTTTTGACTGTTCCCCAAACACACATGTGATAACTGTATACTGTAACAACGAAAATATACTATACTGTAACAATCACAATACACTATACTGTGACAACCACAATAGTGGATACTGTAACAACAACACTATACTGCAACAACCACAATAGTGGATACTGTAACTACCACAATAGTGGATACTGTAACAACCACACTATACTATACTGCAACAACCACAGTAGTGGATATTGCAACAACACCAATAGTGGATAATATAACAACAACACTATACTATACTGTAAAAACACAATAGTGGATATTGTAACAACTACAATAGTTGATACTGTAGCAACCACAATAGTGAATACTGTAACAACCACAATAGTGGATACTGTGACAACCGAAAAAGTGGATACTGTAACAACCACACAACCACAATACATTATATTGTAAAGACCACGATATTTTGCGACGTAACCACCACCCTGTATTATATTGTATTAAAGGGACACATGGCAATCTTGAAGTGTTCCTTAAGCATTACAATTAGCCTCTCGATTTATTAATACTTTGACGTTAAAACGTCTTGCATATAATTAAATAAATAACTGAGAATTCAATTTCTTCTTTATTCTATATATTTTTTAAAAATATATTATTGGTGCAATAAGCAAGTTATTAATATATATGTAAAAACAATTTGTCTTGAACTATTCCACTAAATATACTGAAAGGAAAAAGAAACGCGATACGACGGGAATTTCCGCTATATATTGTATATACTGCAGACTTAATTCCGTATATATTCCATAGAAATCCAAGATGTTGTTTAAAAAAATGTTGCAGTTCACAGTACACGTTGTTACAAGAAATTCAATAATGTTGAAGTTCCTCTTTGAAAAAATAAGCCAGTTCAGTACTGTATTTAGCGTAAAGAGTTTGCAAAATGTTGCAAAATGTTGCATCCTTAGTTTGCTCACTCTGTCTATAATGAAACTTTGCAGGAATATTAGTTGCTGTGTTACGTGTTGTTTAAGTCTTTTTTCCGAAAGGAAAGATCTTACGTAGCCATGTACCATTCGATTAACAGCAGCATATTGTACAAATGCCCGTGTCGCGTTTCCTTTTCCTTTCAGTATATTATTAATACTTGCACGTGACCAAGTTATGTAGAAAAACTAACGGGACGCCTTCAGTTTTTAAAACATCAAGATTACACATCTATTTTTTGAATGTATGTATTCAAAGAATATACTGCTAAGATTGTTTGAACAAATTAAGAATCGTTGCGGAATTTCTATTGAATTACGACCCGAAGAGGTCCTCCTTGGTTTTAAACAACATGAATAGGTTTTAAATTCGATTATTAATATTTGTTTCCTTGTCTATAAAAGTTATGTCTATTCAAGCAAATTGAAAAAATGTCTCCCAAACTATGATGTTTTCATAGAACATCTGAAAAGATATAAACACTTGGAATTGTTCTCATCATTTATGTACTCTGTACCAAAATCTAATGCCATAAAGGTGAGATGGAACATAATTAGCCAACTGTTTATTTAGGATAGTTAAGTAAAATTACCCTTTTTGGTATATCTAGGTATATGTATGTGTGTATGTATGTATATGTATATATGTGTGTATGTATGTATATACATGTATATATGTATGTGTGTGTATATGTATGTATATATATATATAAGAATGTAATATTAATAGTTAATTTAGTGTAGGTTTGTATTGACTTCATTTATCTCGTTATTTTCGTTTTTGCTCTTCTTGAAATTCAATTATCTTGACTGGATTCTATTATATTTTCTTTCCGTTTAACATGTTTTACCAGCTATGTATATATATATGTGTATGCAACTGTATATGTAAGGACACAATGTGTCTGAAATAAAAGTATTAAAAACAAAAAAAAAGATTACCCATGTACTACAATGTACTATACTGTAACGACCGCTACTAAATATACTGTAATGACCACTATAAACTATACTGTAACGACTGCTATCCACTATACTGTAACGACCACTATAGACTATTATGTCACGACTGCTATACACTATACTGTAACGACCGCTATAAACTATACTGTAACGACCACTATACACTATACTGTAACGACCGCTATAAACTATACTGTAACGACCGCTACAAAATATACTGTAACGACCACTATAAACTATACTGTAACGACCACTATAAACTATACTGTAACGACTGCTATCCGCTATACTGTAACGACCACTACAGACTATTATGTCACGACTGCTATACACTATACTGTAACGACCGCTATAAACTATACTGTAACGACCACTATAAACTATACTGTAACGACCAATATACACTATACTGTAGCGACCGCTATAAACTATACTGTAACGACCGCTATAAAATATACTGTAACGACACTATACACTATACTGTAACGACCACTATAAACTATAATGTAACGACCACTATAAATTATATTGTAACTACGACTATAAGCTGTACTGTAACGACCACTATAAACTGTACTGTAACGACTACTATAAACTATACTGTAACGACCACTATAAACTGTACTGTAACGACCACTTTAAACTATACTGTAACGACCACTATAAACTGTACTGTAACAACCACTATAAACTGTACTGTAACGACCACAATAAATTATATTGTAACTACCACTATAAACTGTACTGTAACGACCACTATAAACTGTACTGTAACGACAGCTATAAACTATATTGTAACGATCACTATAAACTGTACTGTAACAACCACTATAAACTGTACTGTAACGACCACAATAAATTATATTGTAACTACCACTATAAACTGTACTGTAACAATCACAGTATACTGCTCAAATCACAACCATCTTCAATCATCATCATCATCATCATCCTCAGCAGCAGCAGCAGCAGCAGTAGCAGCAGCAGCACATCATCATCATCATCACCATAAAATTCATTTACATGTATCATTCATATTTCAGCCATATTTCATGAATAACAAAGACAACTTTGTGTATTTTAAAACACTCAAAATAAATTGTCCTAATGCTATTGTGTTTTTTTAAAACTAATACATCATTTTACAAACAAAATAGTTTCAGTTAAATGTATGCACTATCACGCAATCGAAATGTCAAGTATAAAACAGTCGATTTCTTAATGGGTTTCCTACGAACGGTAAACAACACACGCGATCATCAAGCGGAAGGTTTTTATTTATATATGCATACGTTTTCGTTAAGGTTCGTTAACTGAGGAAATAATTATGTTCTTTCTCAATTACTTAACGCAGCCAAACAGTGTAATGATCTGTAATTATCATAAAGCGTACCGTGACATAGCCGCGAAAACAATTAAGCTATTATTTCATCGATAAATACATAATAATGGCTTGTTACACCAGTACACGGGGGATAGTCTCAACACGTCTGCGGACGACAACATACAAACAGAACAGAACATGAGGATATACATTTTTATATACAATATTCACAACTAACATATTTTACAAATGCACTATATCATTTGTTTGTTATGATACAATATTATATACAATCTATATATTTAATAACAGTTCCTTCCATTTGTGTGGAGAAGGCTTTTAACCACTACAGTTTAAACAGTATTCAGATTAAATTTACTAATTTAAACATTAATTAATTAATTCAATTATTTGCAAACAAACATTCATTTCGTTTATTAAAAGATTTGTAAAGGAAAATAGCCACGTTTCTAATTTCTGTTTGACACTCTCAGTTAATTAACAAAATAAGCTGATCATATTTGGCCTATTCCAATAGTATTTTTTTTATATATTGAGTATTTTTTTTATATATTGTTTTATAAACATCGAATATACCGGGCATTCTAACATAGCATGATTCTATTAGGTATATTTCAACGTCCTGCTTCTATTTCTAGTCTGTGTGAGGATACTCTTAATTTTGTTAATGCACTTCTAAATTTTGATATATTACAAATATTAAGATAGGGATGAAACCTGAAAACACATATACAGTAATAAAATGGTGTACTGTGTTTTATTTATTGTTGGACAGTTATTGTTAATCAGTTCATAACAGGTCTGACCTGATGTGATAACGGATCTTTTAGTATTTCTTTATTTTCGCTTATTAGGTGAATTCTCCACGTGCGTTATTTACAAATTTCACAGTTTACCCAAACTCACTTTAATGGCATTTTAAACTCTGAGTATCATATATGTGGTACTCATAAGGTTGATTTACAATAGTTGTCCAATTCTTATCACATTAAATGTATTATTATAGTAACTCATGTACATGCCAACACGATAAGTATGCTTTGATATGAATTATTGAATGTTACATGTTAATGTGCAATGATATCGTCTCCTATAATTCTTTAAGAATGGTGGTTACAATTCATGTTTTATATATGAAATAATGAATATATGTATGCATATTTGATTGTAAACAATGAGACGCAAATAAACTATTAAATCTACAAATAAATTTACTATATTCAACTCATAGGCAGAATTAAATAATAATTACAGTCAATCATCTATTAAGAGACCATAAAAGGAACGAGTAAAAATTGGTCTTTTTTTTAACACAGGTCTTTTCCCAATAAAATGAATTTTAATTAAAAAAAAAAAAGTTGAAACTAAAGGGGGTCTCTTAAAACAGGTGATCTCTTGATTTTGTTGTTGTCGTATATTTCAGATTTTTTTTTTCTGTTAGACTAAATATGAGAGTGTGTGTTTGAACAGAAGGAGATTCCGATTCTGAACATGTTTTTTTTCTTCACATCTAGGAAAGATTCTCAAACACGTGTAGATATGACTGAAACTGGAAAAGATGCCCGTGGAACGGAAATTGGTAAAACGACATATGTGCATGAACATCTAACGTCTACTGTCATTCATTTAAAAATGAAAGAAGATGTCAATACAATATATTCCGCAAAAGATGATAAATCCTGCAATTAATATGACAACCACAGGCAGTTTAAAATAAACTTGTTAAAGAATAGCAAACTCTGGCTACATAAGTCGGGTAGTTTGACGTAACCTTGGCGACAGTATATCTATCAAACGTTTAAAGGTCGAATATTTTAATAGTCGCAAACTAAATGAATGATATGGGGTTTTATGTCCCGTGAACGCATTATTTTAGGTTATATTTGGAAAGCAACCTCAGAGGCATGCCCCCGCCAGGAAGCGAACCCACGCGGGGCAGAGGTCTGTAGCTCTAAAGCCATTGCAATTTATCGAGGCATAGAGGCCGAACGTCAATCAGTCATACTGCATAATTTGTATAAACTCGTACAAATACGTATATAACCACATCTGAAGAAATATTTATTTTATAGAAATTATGCTTTTTTGTTTGCGTTTTATGTGGCTATAAAACATTACACAAACAGGAGGAATAAGTTCACGTTCATAATAATGCTGCACTTCAGTAACTCGCAAAATATAAAGTGTCATTACTTACCATTATACTGTTTTTAAATTTACAATGTGGGATAACTTTCGCAAAATCGAATACAAGCTAATGAAATGCGCTGTTTAGATCAAACAGCTGACATAAGTTACGGTTGACATAAATTCTTGTGTAAAGTTTATTTTTACCCCAAATTAAGAAACTACAAGGCATAATGTATTGGATACAGCAGTAGCCTATAATCCTATTCAAAGTTTGTTCATGGGGCCAAATGTTGCTTACAAAATAATATACCGGTTTCTTAAATTTCCTAAAACGTCCCCAAAGTAACTTAATACAAAACTCTTCCACTAGTAAGTATTAATTTCGGTTTGTCGTCTAAATATTAGATAAGGATTTTTTTTTTTAAAAAAGTATTTATGTTTATGGTCATATTGCATCGACTTGTTTCTCAATTCAAAACAATAGGGTGATACACATTTTTCCTACCCACTAAAACAAACCTATATCTAAACGACGGGTGATTATTCAAACCAGCATACATTCCATATACATTGTTTACCGAATGATAAAAAAAGACAATAATGGTCAATGATTTTAAACCATTTTTGAAGTGCTAAACCACACCAATGCAAATATGAAAGGTGCGTGTTATCACTCTTGATAACATAAGGTTAAAGTAAACAACGATCTACCACGACCCTGACAAGATGTATGTCATTAAGTACGAATCTTAAGTAGTCAAAACGTCTTTAAAGGTTACTCGCCGGCTATGATGTCTCGTTTTCGTACTATTATATACGCAGCATAGTCGCAACACGTTTAGAGAGACCATAAAGAGACTTTCATGTTCGATGTGCAACAAGGGGTGGAGCTCGAGTTCTGTGTGCTCTCTCCGTCGCTCTTCCTGTGAATTCAAAGTCTAAAGAGTCTATGCATTGACACTTGATATAATAATTTTCTTTTATAAATGTAAGGTGCATGCGTGCGTCCGTACGTGTGTTTTGTGTTTAATGTCGCTTTTAATTTTTTTTAGTCACATCACGACGGTGTCTACTTGTAACAGTGACTTTAATTCTCAACTTTACAATACTGCCATACTGGAATATGATGCCATAGAACACATACTGCTGACACTGGGCCCACCAGTCCTAGCACTCCCATGTGTATGCTGAACGTCACCATAGAACACATAATGCTGACACTGGGCCCACCAGTCCTAGCACTCCCAGGTGTATTCTGAACGTCCCCATGGTGGGTCAGGTGTATGCTGATACTGGGCCCTCCAGTCCTAGCACTCCCAGGTGTATGCTGAACGTCGCCATAGAACACATAATGCTGACACTGGGCCCACCAGTCCTAGCACTCCCATGTGTATGCTGAACGTCACCATAGAACACATAATGCTGACACTGGGCCCACCAGTCCTAGCACTCCCATGTGTTTGCTGAACGTCACCATAGAACACATAATGCTGACACTGGGCCCACCAGTCCTAGCACTCCCAGGTGTATGCTGAACGTCCCCATGGTGGGTCAGGTGTATGCTGATACTGGGCCCACCAGTCCTAGCACTCCCAGGTGTATGCTGAACGTCACCATAGAACACATAATGTTGACACTGGGCCCATCAGTCCTAGCACTCCCATGTGTATGCTGACACTGGGCCCACCAGTCCTAGCACTCCCATGAATAGAATAGAATAGAATAGAATATATTTTATTTCCAATCATGGGCCATCACTGGCATAGTAATCACATAATAATGTTGACATATATGAGGTTATAAAATAACATAAGCTTAATTCTGATTATACAACACAATTAACATAAGTAAACAACTAATTAGATAAGGCATAAAAGAACAATAACAGTTTATCAATTCAATTCAAGAACTTCAACAAGTTCTTACAGTTATTAAGTGCACATTATATTTATGAAAAATCCATGATTTATAACACTAACATGACAGACTTGTTTTGTTACTTATATTACAGCACTCCCATGTGTATGCTTACACTGGGCCCACCAGTCCTAGCACTCCCATGTGTATGCTTACACTGGGCCAACCAGTCATAGCACTCCCATGTGTATGCCGAACGTCAAGTAAGAACGTCAAGGAAGAGATCTACTAATACCATCTTACTGACGTCTTTGGTATGACCATGTCGGGAATTAAACCCACGACCTTCTCCATGAAAGAGAATAGAAAGGAATACAGAACTAAAATATGAAACATTAACTTAAATATTACACAACAAGTGTTAAATTACACCTTTTCTTTATGTTCTCAAATCAATCAGTGTATGCATATATAGCTATATAACATTTATTCAAAATACAACATTCCTTGGTCCGTGAGTACACAGGTACAACAAAACACATATATTATAATATACACGGCAATAATTGGCAACATACGAGGTCTATTTTGTCACATATAATTTTTTTGTAATGAAATACATTTCTCCATCCTTAGAGAGAGCACAAAAAACATGTTCAAATTTAAGATTATAAGAATCCATCATGAGTATCCATGTGAGATAGAGAAATCTCACCCGAGGGTCAGAATTGTAACCAGGGACGAGGCTCTGCCGAGTGCCTGGTTGCAATTCTGATCCTGAGGGTGAGATTTCTCTATCTCACATGGATCACTCATGATGGATTATTTTTCTCCCATTATGTGTTTATTACCGGCATAAAATCAATGACTTTGCTGATTTAACGCCATAATAAGGCGACGTCGACGTAACGTCATGACGTCATAAGTCACATGTCATGTAAGATAGAGTTATCTCACATGAGGAGAATGCCTATCTCACATGAGCAGAAATGGGAGAAATTCATATCTATTACAGTATTTAGTATATGAATACCCAGATATATCTATTATATGAATATCTAGGTATATCTAGTATGTGAATATCTAGATATATCTATTATATGAATATCTAGATATGATATCTAGGTATATTTAGTATATGAATATCTACATATATCTATTATATGAATATCTAGATATGATATCTAGGTATATTTAGTATATGAATATCTACATATATCTATTATATGAATATCTAGATATATATTATATGAATATCTTAAAGTTAAGCATATTTTTTTTTACGTTCTAACCGAGCTGCATGTTTGATGATTTCAGACAGAAATATGTTTTGTAGATGTCTTTCATGTATATCAAAATTGTTTAAGTCTGGGTCATGACATTCATCCACCTTTTGTGACTAATATATTCTTAAATTATGATTTAACTTTTGCAAATTGGCTGTAAATAGTGTCATTAAATGTCAATTAATGTATGTGCCCTTTTGCTTTGCTTATCAAGTAAGGTTTGATTTAATTATGGTAATAGTTTTCCTAGTGAACAGATGCTTGTGTGAAGTCGTTAACATAAAATAGCTCATTTGAATAATCAGATATATAACCTCGTTGATATGGTCCGCCTCGAGTGCGGGAGGTGGTAGGTCTGATCCCCGTCTGGGTCACACCTACTACTTTATACAATTATACTAGAAGCTCCATTGATCGACGTTCAGCATATGCAGGGTAGTGATAGGAATGGTCGACCGTTGTCAATATAATGTGAGTGGGTGGGGTATAATGTCAGCTGGTATTCAGTTTGAAAACACTATTAACGCTAGCACCATAACGTTGAGCAATGCGCTCACTGAGGCAAGTGGACATCGTCATTATATGACTTAAACATTGTTAAAAGCAAAACACTAGGGGCGATGGCGACCACACTATGGGCGGTGGCGACCACACTATGGGCAATGGGGACAACACAATGGGCGATGGTGACCACACTATGGGCGTCGACGACCACATTATGGGCGATGGGGACAACACAATGGACGATGGCGATCACACTATGGGCGGTGGCGACCACACTATGGGCGATGGGGACAACACAATGGACGATGGCGACCACACTATGGGAGGCGGCGACCACACTATGGGCACAATTATTCGAAGTCGTCTTTTATGGAACATGTTATGACTATAAAACACCGCTGACAATATCGTTATTATATTAAGCATTTCATGCGCGGCCCATTCTATTGCTAACACTACTTTACTAATCACCATACGCCCCTCAAGGGACCGTCAAGCAATTTAATGGGGAAGATGAGCCGACTAAAAAGCTTGCTCGGCGGGTACCTGTTCAGAAATAATTGGTTAGCAGTTGGTTCAGTGTGTATATGCTTGGTGACTAATACCAAACGATATTTTAAAAAAATAAAATATATATATATATATAAAAAAATAAAAATGAATGAGTGAATGAATGAATGACTGAATGACTGAATAATAAATAAATAAATAAATAAATAAATAAATAAATAAATAAATAGATAAATAAATAAATAAATAAATAAATAAATAAATAAATAAATAAATAAATAAAAATAAATAAATAAATAAATAAATAAATAAATAAATAAATAAATAAATAAATAAATATAAATAATAAATAAATAAAGAAAGAAAATAAAGAAAATGCAGAAAAATAAACTATGAATAGTTATACTCATATGACCATGTTTATTTAATATTGATATTTGAAGTGGACAATAGAAATAGCCGACTACTTTACAACAGGAGAGAGAATTCCTCAAATGCGAAATTGAAACTGAATACCAAGCTTTTGCATATGGATCGAGAACATGCTTTTCATGTCCAGTAACCAGCTTCAGTAGTAGTAGTATTTGCTCATAACCATTCCCCATTCCAACCAGAGATAACAATTATAAGCTGTTAAAATGTTGTTACACACCATTTGTTTATCATTTCCCCCATCTTTATTAAGTGAGCAAGACAAACACTCCACCCAAACCCACCCCACCCCCACGTAAATCTTTCTGCACATTATTTTGTACTTTGCCTAACCAGGGTTGCGTTATTTTGTATGGTAACGTTTAGTGACTTCTAATGAATGTTTCATATTTATTAGGTGCCATTCTTACTTGTTAGCATTATATAAAGAGATTGCCTTTACATAACAAACCTAGGTATTTAATACTTAGCTATGTTTGAGGTTAACAGTTGGATACTTTTACCGAAATAAAATATAATCTACTTACCAAGGCCATAGCGTAAATGATCAGTCCTTCCATTTTGAATTTTATAATACTTTACAAATCCATCAAATAAATTCACATATCTTCCTTCACACACTTGTTTAAAAATATTTCCCCGGTGATTGGAGAATGTGTTTATTTAAATCCACTGTTTGCAAAATATCGTAAAACATTAATGATTACTTGTCATCCTCGTACTAACGACATATGTAGGAGACTGTTTATACTCGCGATAAACTAGCTACCGAGACTTTAATAGACAGGTAGTGAGGAAGTAGGTGGTGTACTATGCGCACACCTTGTTCTTTAGTAGCCTTAGGGTTGACACCACTAATTTTGACATTATGCTGTGAAGTTGTTAGCACCGATTGCATGTAAGTGCGAGCGCAGTTATTATCTAGTTCTGACACATTTATTTTATGATATTAGTGCGCGTATTTTCTGTCGGAAGTAGGCTTATAGTAATACGTGTACTATTATGTAAGACGTACTTTGCATGGCAGGTGATGCGTATATACTATTGCGTGTACCTCCAACAGTTTGTAGGCTTCAATAAAAGGTCGCAAAACACTGATTTGTTTCTTTAGAGTACGTACAGAATATTTGATAATGTATAATCGTTCAGGTAACACTACCCTTTATATGGTGAACGCCAATCAAGGCGGCTACTAGTATCATTTTTATGAAGTATTTGTGTGACCCGGCCGGGGAGCAAACCCGCATGCCAATCGGGCGATCTACCACTGAGACATCCCGCATATATTTAAATACAATTTTGAGTTTTTCTTCGTGATTCAACCAAAGATTTTAATTTATCACATGGAACTGCTTGTATTCCGTATAATATACCCATTACGTATTTCCTTATATTAACCATGTGTAATACAAGGCGACCGAATCGGTCGGTCGTTGAAGTGCAGTGTCAGAACGTTCGTCTAGTCAATGTCCCGGAACACCCGTTTAGTCCGTGGAGTCCGTGGATATAGCACTGAATCGGCGATATTGTGAGGGTAACAGTCCGCCGTATGTAGATTCACCACAAGCAATAATGTGTAGTTTCTTGTCGTTTTTGAGCCATGTGATAAAAAGGATCTGACACTTGTTGTCATTTCATACACAATTTTATTAAACTCGTCCAGGAATGTGTTATTAAGCTCGCCAGAGGCTCGCTTAATAACAAATTCCTGAACTCGTTTAATAAAATTGTGTATTAAATGACAAGTCATGTCAGATCCTCTGTATATTATTGGTGCAATATAATCAACAGTCAGCAAACACAACTTGCTTTATAATATTCTTATAACTACTGAACAAATGCAAGTTATGTAAAAAAAAAAAAGAAAAGACTAACGGGATGCCATGAGCTTTAAAACATCAAACTTATCGTGTGACCTTTTACCACTAGCGATTACGGCTACATGTTGTAATTCTAGATGATTCGTCAGGGTTATTTTTGGTATCAGACAAATCTTCATAATTGCGTACTATTCCATCAAATAGTATATTGTCGGTCCAAATACGTCATAAGCTATCCATAGTGGGCTAAGTGTTATATATGACAATGTGTCTAAGAAAAAGACATATTTATCACATTGAAAGGTGACTGCGACCGTTAGCAATACAATGTATCTAAGCATGACCATAAGCTAATTATCATTCAAGCAAATGGCATGTCAGGGTTTAGCGTCTCCGTGGTCGAATGGTTAACGACGTTGCATTGTAAACATTTGCCTCTCGCCGCTGCGGGTTCGAATCCCCACTGGGAGCTCGACTTGTAAGTGAGGAAGTGTCGATTCTTAAGGATGGCGGGAGGTGTACAGTACTGGTTCTTCCCAGGAAAAATGGGTGGTCCGCCTCCACAGGTCAACAAAACAATCGTCATAAGTAACCTCACGTGTTGAAACTGACGTGAACCACCATTGTTTTTAACATTAACGGTTCCGTGCGAGAAATAATAAATATGTACCTGTGTTTTATCGATGAATAAAATACAGTTAGGAGTTCGGATGCGTAGTAATTAAATCACGAGTGCGTTATAGTTAGGAGTTCGGATGCGTAGTAATTAAATCACGAGTGCGTTATAGTTAGGAGTTCGGATGCGTAGTAATTAAATCACGAGTGCGTTACGCATCCGAACTCCTAACTGTATTTTATTCACCGATTGCTAACGCACTCGTGATTTAATTACTACGCATCCGAACTCCTAACTGTATTTTATTCACCGATAAAATACAGGTACGTATTTATTATTTCGATTCTAACAACAATAACCCCATTGTTTACGTTATTGTTGGGGCACTATATATTATCTCGGAGGTCAAGGTAATCATGCTGCTATGTTTACAGGCTGTTCCATTGGGCGCCCTAGTATGCGAAGTTCTGCGTTTCAATACACTAGTTGTCACGTGACAAACAATTAAGTCATTGTTTACGTCATATAGCTTGCGCTGTATGACGTCAAACGTCCTCACCTTGTTCAAGATGCTTATTAATGTTATATGTACTGAATACTGATGCATATGATGGGTTCATATCGGGGTGTGCACAGTTTGGGAGCATGGCAAGTTTGTTGTAATTAACATTTTATTAAAATTACTGTTGAGCTTGTCTTCGTGACGTATATTTACCAAGTGACGTCATGTAACGTGGCGCATCCAACAGATGAAATAAACGCGGGGAATTAATTTATCGTAGAATAACATACAGCTGTCTCTCTTCTTTGTGTATATGAAAGACTGCGGAGGTCATGTTAGAATAAAATATCATTTTAAATTATGTAATATATAGTTTAAAAACCAGTGTATTTGATATATTGAAAATATCTCCCTCGAAATATTTCCCGTATCTCAAAAACACTGGTTATTAAACTCTATTTAGCAAGTTATCATCAATCGATATCTACCTATATATATTCATAGATGTGCATGTATACATGTAATGCTAATATTTCGTCTGATTTAAACATATTTTATTGCCAATAATTTTACATACAGGATAATATCCACATAATTATATAAAATAGAAATAGTATAATGACATATGGGTCGGGTAACAAGTTCTACCAACATTAGTTTAAACCCTTCCCAGATATTTCGTCTGTGTCACTATCGAAGTATGTTGAAGCGTGTCGACAGCTTGTTGTCAGTATTAGTCGTGTGATGCGTATATTTCGGTAATACACGCATATGCGAATGGTTTTATTTATTATTATTCTGATAAATGTTGTTACAATTATAATAAATAGTATGAGATAAATAGCAGGACAGGGGCAAAGCAAGAATTGTTCCTGCTGGTAGTTTAAGTAAAACTTTAGAGACATACGACATCGATATAGCTCATATAACGGAACGTAAACTTCTTCCATACTTAAAGAGCTTTATGGATAGTGTTCACTCGAATTATGTAATCATACACAGTGTGAGTCTTCGATGGACATATACGGATCATTAAAATGTGGTGAAGGTGGTGTTTCTATATTATACAAAAAAAACTTAAGTTTTGAAGTGAGAACTATGGACGAACTATTCGAAGAAAGAATTGCTGGTATAGAAATAACCCTAAATGACAACTCAAAAATATTTGCAATCTGTGCATATTTGCCATCTGCTAATTATCAGTATACTGACTATGAGAATGAAATAAACACATTGCCTGCTATTTTAGATTCTTACTCGGATAACGGAACAGTAATAATCGCAGGTGATTTAAACGCAGATTTAAATAATGAATTATGCAACGCGACAAAGTCACCTAGAGACAAATATTTATCTAGATTGGTAAATGATCATGCCTTACTATCTCTTGCCCTCCTGACACTACGCACAGGTCCAAGTTTCACATTTTCAACTACAGAAAAAATGCTAGACCACATATTAATACACTGCTATAATAGTGATCTTATATCTAAAGTTAATGTCATGGATGATGATCTATTTAATGTATCAGATTACTTACCAATTTAAGCTCAAATCGAAGCAAAAGTTACAGATCTAAGTATATCCACAAAGGATAGGAAGGTAGCTTGGCATAAAGTAGATGAAAACTATATAAACAACTTTCAAGAGACTTTATCAAATGCTTTGTTGAATCTCGATAAAACAAATATTGATACTATTTATGACGGGATTGAAACAAAATACCTATTAACCATCTTCAAGGGGGTTTTCAAAAAGACTTGGGATGCTTAATGACATCTTTTACATTTCGTGAAAGCATTTATTTTGCTAAGGAAAATAAAAGCAAATTGTATGTCGGATTAAATGACTCAAGACAGGCGTTTGATAGATTATGGCATAATGGCCTTTTCTTTAAACTGAATGAATTTAACATAGATCCTACAACTTACAAAGCCATAATTGATATGTATAATAATGTAACAAGTCGTGTTCGATGTAATGGCAATGTATCTGAAACGCTTCGTGTACGGCAGGGAACAAGACAGGGAGGAGTCAGTAGCCCTTTCCTCTATCTTGCATATATTAATGGCTTAATATCAGAAATTGAAGACTCGGGTCTTGGCTTTTGTCTTGTCAACATTAATTGTAGTTGTTTAACTGTTGCGGATGATATGGTTCTCGTGTCATTTTCAAAACTAGGCCTGGACAAAATGATGTCCATATGTAATGACTATGCAACTAAATGGAGATTTAAATATAATGCAAGTAAATGTTCCGTGATAGTGTTTAATGAGACAAAGTTTGAATTCGAAAACAAAAATAGAACATGGAAAATTGGTAATGAACCTGTCGTCGAAACAATAAATTATACACATCTAGGCGTTATTTGTAATAAATACATGGATATACACAGCAGTATCAAAGAATCCTGCCGTAAATTAAGAGGTGCATTTTTAGGTTTGATAAATGCTGGTCTACATGAAGATGGTCTTCACCCTATAACATCAATGAAAATATATAAGTCTGTTGTAATTCCAAAAGCCCTGTATGGTTGCGAACTGTGGTATGACATGACAAAAAGTGATATGTTAATGTTGGAACGATCGCATCGATTCTGCATAAAATATATGCAATCAATTCCTACTCAGACGAGAACTGATATATGTCTTAGTTTGATAGGTGCTAAATCAATTGAGAGCGAAATTGACACTCGTAAGCTTCTATTTTTAGGACAATTATGCCGTTCAATATGTCCACATGTAGTAAGAGAGGTCTTTATTTATAGACTGTTACATTTTATCGAAAATCCATCGCATCAGAGAGGATACATACCAGAAATCTATCGTATTTTAAGGAAGTATTCACTTCTCAATGTTTTAAATGAATTCAGAATTTCTGGTGTATTTCCTTCGAAATTTACTTGGAAGCGCATGATAAATAACAGTGTGTGTACAATGGCAGAAACTGATTGGTCATTCAGAGTAAATAATGATTGCTCTTTAAGAGACTTTGTGTGCATAAAACCAATGCTTAGTCATGCTTGTGAGTTATGGGAATTTTCTAAAGCGCAACCAAAATACACGACTAAATGCAAAAGTGCAATATGTCTATTATGTAAATTATTTAGTGACACTTATACCAAAAGTTGCCCCCGGTGTGAAAGACAAGTTTCATCTATCTCAGAACACTATATTTTTTATTGTGTTCGTACTGAACATATTTCAGTTAAATTGTGGCATTAAATTTTTACCATTGTTGGTTCAAATGTATTTAACATATTCATAAACTTAAGTCCGCGGGAACAAATAATTGTCATGCTAAATGGTATGAGACCGATTAGCGATAAATGCAATTTGACTTGTTTAAAAGTTGTTATTAACGCTTTCCATTTAATATGGAGTGTTGGACAAGCGGTAAATTGAAAATAATGTATTAATAGCCATGTGTGTAATTAAAATGTAATGTCATTAACTCTCCCTTATATTTCGCTTCCGTAAGGGAGAGTGATGTTATGATGTTTATTTTTCAAGAATGTATTTGCTAAACTGGTAAGATGAAGTAAACTATGTGTGATTCCATACCTGATCTTTTATTTCGTTTCATAAAGGCTGGGTATGGACTCGATTACTAGTTTATCTTTAAACATAACAATTTTTTAACACTTTGTAATCTGTTGTACATATTGAATATGAAAATTATTTATTATAAGGGTAAGCAAATATGTTCCATGAACATACGAGTACAGTCATGGAATCAGTTTAATTATATTAAAAGACTCCAACATGAATGTATATATATTAACTTATTCTTATACTTTACTGTATGTCAAAATTTCTCTCATTGTCTATTGTAGTAGTACTTCTGTGTTATTGCGTATATTTGTCCCTAAATTACTGATTGTCATGTATATATTATTATTGAATTGTTTGAATGCTTATATGTAAACTTATATTGTATGCTCTCCAACTGGGAGGAAAATAAAGAATCAATCAATCATTCAATCTTCACTGACGTATGCAGCAAATACAACACTCCCTAAATCAAAATATAATAAGCATGCAAAACCTTACTGGAGCTAGCACATAAAGCCCAGCCTGATGCTAGGATTAATTGGATCTTAAAAGGTAGACCAGGAGGAATGATACACGAATCGTATGCGGAATACAAACGATTAAATAGAAACTTTGTCAATATACAATCACAAGCGATACAGGAAGTAGAAAATACATTTTATGATGATCTTAATAACACAGCAGATTGTGATAATAAGCTGTTTTGTGGTCTTGTAAAGAATAAAAAGGGTAAAAAAGCATCCTCCTGTTTTCAAATTCATTCATGCAATGGAATGATACGAGACCCGCAAGGTATTTGTGAGGAGTTCCGAAATTTCTACGAAGGAGTTTATACCCCTCTCGAGTCTGATCTCCTTGATGACTCCTTTAAGACGGAAATAGAATCAGAAATCCGCAAAATTAAACAGACAAACAATGATTTACCAGATTCGCCTTAATTGAACTCGGACATCACTGTCGAAAATGTAGAGAACCTTGTGTGCTCTCTAAAATATAGGAAAGCACCGTCGTTTGACAACATATATAATGAATATCTTCAATTAGGTGGACTTTCTGTAAACCGTGCATTTGCCGAACTGTTTAACCTAATCCTTGCTGAACAAATATTCCCTAAAAATTGCAAAAAAGGGGTTGTCATACCAGTGTATAAAGGCACCATCAAAAGCAGGTCCGATCCCTATAACGTTATTACCTGCAATTAATAATTTATTTGAAAAAGTTTTACATTTAATACTAAACAGATGGGTTAAAACCGATAATATTATATTCCCGAATGAGCAACAAAACGCGTACCAACAACATTTAGGTTCCGTGACCGCCTCATTTAATATTCACGAATATGTGCTATACAACATATAATTAGGTAGCATAGTATATGTGTGTTCCCTAGACACAAGACAAGCTTTTGACATGGTCTATTTTATAAATTACACCAGCTCGGTATTCGAGGGAAAATATGGAACATCTTGGTTAATGCACATAGCGACATGAAAAGCAGTATATATGTCTGTGGAACAATTCAACCTGATTTCCTGTTAAACAGGGGATCCGTCAGGGAGGACCCATATCGACTTGGGTGTTTAACCTATGTATAGATGGATTATTGCAAGAACTATCAGACAGTAATCTGGGAATATGTGTACTAGATACAAAAGCTGGTAACTCTACACTAGCAGATGACTTGACGCTCTCTTCCACTTCCCCCGAAAACTGGCAAAATATACTCAACTTCGTTCATGTATACACTTGTAGATGGCGATACATAATAAACCCCCAAAAAGCGATATCGTAATATTTGGAAATACCTCCAGAAAAAAGGTCCAATCTAGCTTTACACTAGGACACGATCAAATAGAAATAGTAAGAAATATCAAACACGTTGGCATACACATCAACTCAATCAATTAACATCGGCCTCACTTATTAGAAAAATATGTGTGCCAACTTTACTTTATGGTTCAGAATTGTGGTATAACTTAACGAAAGGAGACATTGACAAATTGGAAAGATTTTACCGACTTTGTTGTGAAAAGATTCAAGGTTTCGATGTATTAACAAGAACTGATATTTGTATGAGTATGCTAGGTTGGTCGACAATTCAATCTGATATAGAAAAACGAAAATTGGGATTTTTGCAAAAACTGTGTAGCATGCCAACAAATCTTCTTCCTAAGCACATTTTTAATAAACGACTGGCAATGTTTCTGGTAAGAAATGATAATAAACAAACGGGGTACATCCCCGATATTTATAACGTCCTTCGAAAGTACGACATGGTACATTTTCTGCATAATTATGCTGAGGTTGGTGTTTTCCCATCAAAACAAGCATGGAAAACCATATGTAGCAAAGTCATACATCATGAAGACGTCCAAAACTGGATGAATAGAACACAGATTGACAAAACATTCTCCAGATATGTGTCTGTTCATAATAATATCTCCCCAGCGATGGTATGGAAATGTGCTCCGGACAGAAAAACTCTCGCTAACTCGGTAGTTGTAAGTAAAATATGGGTTGATATTCCAACGAAAATAGTAAAGATCTGTCCCTTGTGTGAGACCATACATACTGATTTTTACTTACATGTAATCACAGCTTGCCAAGCCACATTTGCCTTACGTGAAACTTTCCTCAACGGGGTTGTATCCCAATTTGGGACTGCTCTTCTAAGAGAGTTACAAACTTATGATAAAGAAACATTTCTTCAGCATGTTATTGGAAAATCATCGGATATATTGAATACAATTGAACTCCAAGAAATGTTCTTCAGATATGCGTACAGCTTTGTTTCCCATTGTTTAAACCTACATTTTATAGCATAGTTTTACGTAAAGAAATGCTTACAACTTTGTTGATGATTGTTTAAACGTAGATTGTATGAGATAGCCTTACGAAAGGCGAAATAGCGTTTATAGTGATATAGTGAAAACATTTGCAATCACAACTGAAACTGCGAGTGGTATAGAGACACATGATTGCATAATTGCTTGTGTAAGTTATTCTGTGATAACATATATACTAACTGTTATATGTATCTATCTTTATAATTAATATCATTGTGTATGTATGACACATGATATGCTAATATCTTTCATAATTTTAATGATCTATTGTTTTTGTGTTGTATTTGTTCATTGAATTGAAAATGTTGATTCCTGTACATAAGTTATCTGTATGATTCACAATTGCATTCGTTCATTATTACATGTTATTGCGCACTGCACATTCGTACATATTAATCTCTGTAAAGAGGAAATAAAGAGAATAAATAAATAAACCAAATAAGGGTCCTAGAGGGCACGTAATTTTGACTGCAATCATGGATAAATAACAAAATCATGACAAACAACCAGAGCACACACACACTGAGTAGAGCACAACAACCATAACAGTAATTGTATAGTACTTTTAATGACTATGTCATTTGTGCTTTTCAAAAAGACTGCATTAAGTAGGTACCCAGTGCTTTCAGAATTTTTTATTTTCACAAGCTAATAGCCAAATAAATTGATTACGCTGGACCAATTAGAACATTCTGAAGAGACGCATATTACTATTTAATTGTATGGAGCTTTACGTCATTTTCAACACATGTAAGGTTAAATATGACGGTCGATTTTTGTGGTGGAGGCAGACCACCCACTTTTCTTGGGTAGAACCAGTACTGTACAATTCCCGCCATCCGTAAGAATGCATGTCAATAATGTAGATCTTTCATCTGAATAGTAAGGACATGTTAGGAGTAATTGCATCTCATCTTCTAAAGAATGACCGGTTCAATGTTCACATAATCTACAAGAGCTTTAGACAATATTACATAGAAAATTAGCACTGCAAGCAAAACAGACCACGGCACTTGTCTGTGGAAATCAGAAAAAGGACAGAGAGAAATTGAATTGCATTGAATTGGATTTTATAGTAGCAATCATATGGAGACTTTCCAGCTTCCATTGGTGGCACCCTCCTGGCAATTTTCGAGCACGGGCGGGCACCTGGGTAGAACCACCAACGTTCCGCATGCCAGCTGGATATATTCCACAAATAAAGAATCAGAGGACCCTGAGGAATCGAACCACAGCGGTGAGGGGCTAGTGATTTCAAGTCAGAGACTCTAACCACTTGGCCACGGACGCCACGGCAGTGAGAAATGTGTGTAATAGTATGTATAGCATTGAATTCAACAGAGTAAATCCACGAAGTAGCTTATATGAGCGATACCACCGCCTAAAACCGAAAAATCAATACTCATGAACAGTACTTTATTGGTTGTTTCACTATAAATTTACTTCCAGACATCTAAAACAATTAACAAAATAAATCAATAAATTTTAGAATAATATCTTGAGTTTTTATGTATGGTGTGTACATTCTTTTTTTAACAAACTATAGCGCAGGGGGCAATGATTTGCGTTGCATAAAAAACAAACACACACAAACACCCCAAATTATAACAGGATCGTTATAAGTATTCCAATGCTATTGCTGGCCCTCACGATCACTACTTTTAGGATCTATTGAAATGCTATTGTAATTAATTGCACGTATTACAGAAAAAAACGCAAGCAAATAAATCATGGACGCTGACGACGACGACCACAACGACGATTAGATGGTGTCACTGCTCTTCGATTCTTTTTGTTTAAAAACATTCAAGTTAAAACTTAATCTTTTTAGTTTTTCAATGCAAATTACTTTTTTACATAATTACGCTTAAATTGCATTAACTCGAATTCTCCCCAAAATGTAAATGTTTTGTTATTTAACTTAAACAATTCTTACAAATTGCGTTTCGTGTACACATAGTTTGATCATGTACACGTGACGAACAAAACATCATGTTTTATGTATGGCAGACACATGACACAAGTGATGAATGAAGGTATATTGTTTGTCCTGATGAAGTGGATGTTGCTGGCTTGATAATTGCTTCATAACGTCCATTAATCAATAGAATGCACGGAGATTCTATATATTAAATATGTCGCATGCAAAGAACCACACAATATAAAACAGTAGAAGTAGATCTACACGCTGTAATTAAGCGGTTATGATAAGTTTTTGGGATGACAATGAGTTCCGAGGAATGGTCAGTGGCAACAATCCAACATTTCCAGCCACCCGACCCGGGCACCAAACATTTGAACAACCCCACTGTTTTAATTATCCAACATTTCAAACGTAACCAACCAAGTCTTATCAAGAAAATGAACTTGCAACTCTCTTAAATGTGATGAAATACGTTGCGTTCTAACCAAAGATAAAATAAAAGAAAATGGCACCATCGTAAACTTATGGGTGGCATATTTCTGCCACGAGATAGCTAGATAATTTATCGTGTATTTTTCGCGATAATGTTGCTTTTTCTCTTTAATTTTCCACAATTTTATCTTAACAAAACTTGCTGCTATACTGCCCTCTTCTGTCATCACGTTAGCACAATAGTTAACGCGGTACGAATTATCTTAAACATTCGACATTTTGTTTTCGTAATAATTATGACTATTTATAAGAAAATTCACGTTACTATCGCGTAAATATTATAGTTAACTCAATAACTTTATTTATCGCAAAACCAGAACTATCATGATCAGTAGTATCGCGGCATTTAACAAGATAACCGAGAGATTTTCGTGAAAATCTATTTACTC
This sequence comes from Cyrtodaria siliqua, assembly GCA_037043455.1. Lineage (NCBI taxonomy): Eukaryota > Metazoa > Mollusca > Bivalvia > Adapedonta > Hiatellidae > Cyrtodaria > Cyrtodaria siliqua. Next base: position 13,011 of record JAWPHD010013792.1, on the reverse strand, counting down.
ATGAAAATTTATTTACTATCTCGAAGAAAGCATGATACGGTATCGCGATAATTCTCTAGAAACCAGAATCATGATGGCAAGATGTGGGCATTAGTGTGGCATTTAACATGATAACTTAAAGAATTTGAGATAATTTTACAAATTTTATAACATTTTCGCGAAAAATTCATTATTATCTCGAAAAATACATGGTACTATCTCGAAATAATCATGATAATTATCTAGCTATCTCGTGGCAGAAATATGCCACCATATATAAACTAACCTTAACAGTTTTGTTTTTCTGCCCTAAAAATGTCCACTTTCTTATCTCAGTCCATAGTTAAGCTGACAGCTGTTGAATTGGAAGAGACAACACTATAAACCTTAGAACCACACACACACACACACACACACACACACACACACACACATACACAACACACACACACACACACACACACACACACACACACACGAGACAACACTCCAGTTATGCATGATCAAAGAACTCCCAAAATTAACCTCAAAATCCACCAAATCAATCGCTGAGAAGCACTGTATTTTTGAACGGGATTTATCACATATTGTAACGCAACTTTTAGTCACGAAGTATATTGCAAGTGTGCTATTTTACATGCGAATTACAAATGCTACTAACGTTAAAGTCTACTACGACACACGCTATCTAGCGCAATTAAAGCGTGTACACATATATAAATTAGTTTGAAGTGTTTGCATATCCTCTTACAGTCCCTTTAAGTTGAGTTGTTATCATTTAACGCATCGGGTCAGTGAGTATTTGATACCCAATCAGCCCACGTTGCTTATCGGGGAAAACTTGTTAACCACATCATGAGTTATATAATCAGCTATCGACAAAAACGCATTGTGTTTAAACCTAAATCTAATGAATAATACAGAAATAATTAGAGATAAATCATAGGTGCAGTCAAACGATTACAGCGTAACTAAGTGTTTTCAAGAGTGATCTTGTTATTCAGTTACGTAATTATATACAATCTAGCTGTTTTTATAAGCTTAGGAAGAAGCATTTGCACATACATGTATTTCTAATAAGGACAGCTAACAAAAAGTCATGTCGTGCTCTGCGAAATTATATCAAGTTATTTTCTTTTTGAAATAAAGAAGTAAACTTCAGAAAAAACAAAACATTTCAAAGTAAAAATTGAATGCTTTGTAACGGCTCATCAACACACTATTAGTCATTTAAAGCCATCACAGAGAGAGGAGTAGGATACATAGAAATCCAGGAACCAGGTCCATCTAACTAACAAATAGTTTCCCATGGTTCTTTAACCTGCTCGGAGGATAAACTTCGATACACGAGACCGCCTGGTTTACGTCCTCATTCAGCGAATGAGGCTAAGGGAAAGAAAGAATGAATGAATTGAATGTTGTTTAACGGCTCATCAACACAGTATAGGTTATTTAGAGCCGCCCCAGAGAGAAGGGAAGGATACATAGGAATCCGGGAACCGTGCTCTACTCTTATTATCGAATAGATTCTACTTGCCCTTGAACACACTGTACGAAACGCGCATTCAGTTTACGAGGCCAAGGTCCTCCTGATTAGAAAATCTAACCCGCCAAATAACGGCAAAATTACACTACAAAACTGTTTATCAAACGTTATTCATGTCTTCAGGTCATATACTGATGTATTTGTGCCTATTAAAAGTGTAGGTTTACGGGTATCTTAACATTTAATTGAATGTATGTACAATGAATTATGAGCTGGTAACTCCTAATTCAACGCTCCAGGTATTGGGGTGTAACCTTGCTGTTTAATATTGTGTCTATAGAGTTTGGATTCTCAAAACTGTAAGTCATATAAATTATATACCTCCACCAAATACATTAAACCTCCGAGGTGGAGTCGAATGTAGTTCCTATAATTAAAACAAGAGCTATCGGAGAACAGCGCAGCTCGACTATTCGATTTTTCAGAGAATAATAAATTATATAGCTAGTATATACTATCTGAAAACAAGGCTAAAACAATGTGGGGGTGGGGTTTGGGGACGGGGCTTGTGTAGAAACTCGTGCCGATATAAAATCATGTGTGAAATTTTATTATTTTTATCTGTTTTAATCCACAATTGCTGTCATTTTAAAGGAATTAGTGGTCGAAAGGCAACTCGGGGAGGGAGCTGATATCTGGTAATTTTTATTGTGGCCTCATTTCATTTTTTTTAATTATTGATATTTCATCTGTGTATCTGAATTGTTTGATATGTAAATGATTGCGTTCAAATTAAAATATTAATATCCAAATAATGAAAGATAAAATGAAAACAATTCCCCTCCCCTTGTCCTCCATGTGCGGGGAGCCCATAAACCAATGGGGGTGCACAGGGCAGTTGCGCATCATTGATAAAACAAAACAACACAGACATATGTAAAAAAAAAAAAAAAATGTTGATGGGATGGTTGGTTGGTGGTAAGGGGTGGTAAGGGGTGGGGAGATGGGGGAGCAAGGGGTAGGGGGTTGTGGGGGCGGGGGTGGGGGTGGCTACATAGCTATAGGTGTAAGAATTGACCAAAGCAACACAGAAATATGTAAAAAAACATAAATAATTTGAGTTTAGAGTGTGGGGAGCGGGAGGGCGGTTACGTAGCTATATGTGAAAAAAAGTCAAAGGGTGCGGCAACATGCAACATAGCTATATGTTTGTAAAAAAATACAAACAAATGAGTTTCGACTGGGGGTGGGGGGGTTACCAAAACAACACATAAATATGGAAAAAAATCGAGTTTCGAGTTGGGGTGGGGCGATGGGAGACGTGGGGTGTGTGGGGATTATGGGGTGTGGGGGGGAGGCAGGGATCAGGGGGGAGGGGGCAACATATATGTGTAAGAAATGACCAAAACAACATAGAAATTTGTAAAAAAAAAAAAAATATATATATATATATTTATAGGGGGAGGGAGGGGGTGTGGGGAGGGGCTGGGGCAGGACATAGCTTTGTGTAAGAATTGACCAAAACAACACAGAAATATGTAAAAATAAATAAATAAAAAAAGCCAGTTTTGAGTGGGGGTGGAGGGGTGGGGGTGGGGGAGAGGCGGGGTGTGTGTGTGGGTGTGTGGTGAGGGCAACATATATGTGTAAGAAGCTATGTAAGAATTGACCAAAACAACAGCGAAATATGAATGGGGGTAGGGGGCGTGGGTTGGGGGCGGCGGCGTAACATAGCTATGTGTAAGAATTGACACAGTAATAAGTAAAACAAATCAAAAATCAAATAAAAAAATAAATCCAGTTTTGAGGGGGGTGGGGGTGGGGGTGGTGGGGAGGGAGGGCAGGACATTCCTATATGTAAGAATTGACCAAAACAGCACAGAAATATGTAAAAAATAAATAAATAAAAAAATCCAGTTTTGAGTGAGGATGGGGGGTTGGGGGGGGGAGGGGGGGGGGGGGGTGGAGGGCAACATATATGTGTAAGAAGCTATGTAAGAATTGACCAAAACAACACAAGAATATGTAAAAAAACAAAAACAAAATAAAAATATTCCAGTTTCGAGTGGGGGGAGTGGGGGAGGGTGGACACTGTGGGGGGGGGGGGGGGGTGTGATGGAGGGGGAAACATGTGTAAGAATTGACAAAAACAACAAAGAAATATGAAAAAAAAAAAAGTTTTGAGTGGTGGAGGAGGGAGCCCATGCCCCAATATGGGTGAGGTATGAATAAGATGCATAATGCTAATAGATATATACATGCTTACATGCAAATCAAGATCTGCCTTTATTGCACATTTTATGGGCCATCACAATTTGGGTTCCGTGGGAGCCCAGATTTTGCAGAAGACAAAATTACTTACGCAGCCCTTTACAACATACTATAAGGAAACCAATTCCCAAATTTAGTTCAGCTAGGACAAGCAATTAAATGTAAGTGATATAGACCTGTAAACACAGCTTACACGCAAAATTTGATGTGAAATAGACACATTTTAAAGGCTATCAGAATTTGGGTTCCATGGGAGCCCACGGGTTATAGGCACCAAAATTACTTAAACAGCCCTTAAGATAATGCTATAAGGAAGCTCATGGCCAAATTTGGTCGTGCTAGGGTAAGAAATGTAAGAGATATAGACTTGTAAACACAGCTTACACGCACATTTTGATATGAAATGGGACACATTTTAGAGGCTATCATAATTTGGGTTCCATGGGAGCCCATGGGTTACAGGAACCAAAATTGCTTATGCAGCCCTTAAGATAATGCTATAAGGAAGCCCATGTCCGAATTTGGTTGTGCTAGGATAAGAAATGTAAGAGATATAGACTTGTAAACACAGCTTACACGCACACCTTGATGTGGGACGCCGACGCCAACGCCGACGCCGACCCCGGGGTGATTACATAAGCTCTCTTATTCTTCGAATAGTCGAGCTAATAATCCATCCTGTTTTGATGGAAATGGGCATTATAAGTAGGGAAAACTGCCCATTTCTATTCGATTTTGTGGTTGTATGTATAAGAAGAGTATTACTAGGTTTTACTGGATGAACATTTTCGAAATTTCGACTCTATGCTTACACTTTGTGAGTAACTGTCAATGACAACAGCTGTACCCTTGACCTGTTTGGTAAACGGTAAACAAACAAGAACTTTCTTACATGTATTGTGAGCCCACCTTTTCTGGTGATTTTTCAAGTGGAAAATTAGTTTTCTATATGAAAATTACACTGCTGCAATATCCATACTTGAGTTGAATTTGCAGCAAATCATTAATATGTGACAAATAATTAGTGCTTTCATACCTCGTCGTCAGTAGGTCTAGAAACGGTGTACATATGTTGTAAAATGTGACCTATTCGAAAATTTAAGGGTACGCATATGCAATATATATATTTGTAAATTTGAAGATATTTGCGATTTGAATCTGAATATTGTTTTGCCGTTATTTAAACATGTTTTTATTAATAACGTCTCAAATATGGCCATGTTTGACGTTTTTCATAAAAGCACCGTTGTACTCAGTTTTCAAATTTTTTGACATTTTTAGAGTTAAGCTAGTCACATGTAATTACTTTTTATATCAAACTGTTCGTCTTGATAAGACCTTTCAATTGATATATAAATTATTTCATTTACAATAAGACATAAAATAATATTAATAGAAATTCCTTTTCTTTCTCCGATTTTTTAAAGTGAAATTTTAAGAAAAAACAAAGTTAAAGCCTTTTATGTTTTAAACGGCTTCATAAAAAACTGCACAGTTTTAATAGGTTTTAGGGAATTTAATTTTCTATCGTAGTATAAAATAAAATTTGCTGGTCATCGGAATATTTTTTTCTGTATTCTTGTTTTATGAACCATAATACCCTTCGAAATAGACGACGTGTCATGAAAATAACGTCGACGTCGACGGTATTTGTATTAAAGGTACATTGTAAATGTTGGTGATGTATTAACAATTATTTTGTGATAATTACCTATTCGTATATAATTTATAGTTACCGTCTAGATGGACTGTACATGTTACTCAAAATAAATTGCTGAATGTTTTTAGCAATTCGTCAATTTCAATGACTGAAATATAACTTATATTAAATATATGTGATTAAATATATGTACGTGAAAACAGACAGTAATGAGTTGTTCGTGATTTTTCAAAAGCTAGCGGATCCAATCCATGTATTGTTTCAAAGGTGTCTACAAGAGTATAACACATGCATTACAATATAATACTAATATGAGTAGTAAAAATAGTATTTATATATTATATACGCATGCATAATATGAAAGCAGAATATAATTAAAGTATGCATTTAAATTATATAAGTGTATGCCCTTGTTGTTGTTAGTGTGTGCATGTAGAACACAATTAAGACGTACTGCACGTGGAAAAAAATACTGACAGTATGACGTCATACGACTTAAAAATGCAGGTTTAACACCAGAAAAAAGAGAACATTTGTATCAAAGGCAAGGAAACAAAAAGAAGAGATTTCAGCTAAATATGTACATAGCATTAAGAAAAAACATATTACAGTTCATGGAAGAAGAATCATTGACATTTCATATTTCGGGGCTATGTTTGATGACGGTTGTCAAACGTGTGGTAAAGATTTGAAGTTCAAAAACTTATTTCGTGAAGGTCACTTTGGACTTTGCTCGAGGTTTTATTTTTCGTGCCCTGATTGTGATTCGGAGACAGTTATTGCTACACCAAGGACAACGGGACCAACACATTTAAAAAGAAAAGGCTGTCGGTAAGTTAATAAACCGGACTTGAATGCATGTCTTGCATGAGGCTAATCCTTTTAGCAATGGTTAAGATACTGATTTAAGGTTGGGGTTTACATGCATTTAAATATGTTAAGTTAAATGATAAACATTGTTATTTTCTTTTTATCGTGTAATAAACGCCACCTTTTATCAACAGTTTATTCACTATTAACATTTTAAATAAAACATCTATGTTTATCTTTTTATGTTTTCCAGTTTTCCAGTTTTTATATTTCCTCCCAGTTGTCCCTTCTTCCCTTTTATTACTGTTTGACCTCTACATAAGACCTAACCATTGGATGCTTTTTAAAAGCAGCCAACGTGTTTCATACATTTGTGTTATTTATTTTCTTATGAATCAGTAAACTATCATAATTATAAAGTATCCATATACGGTAATTTAGAACTATGATGTCATAGTTCTCAAAATGGCGGCTTCCATATCCGTTTCAAAGCAACCTTCAAATGATCATATCTTCTTTGTTTATCATCCGATTTTGATAACTCTTTCATCCTTTTTACAAGTTTTTCAGAATTCCGCGCTGTCTCCGTCATTTATTTGCTAAATGCAAGTAGATTTTTGCAGATTGCAAGTAGAAAATATTAGCACTTGATAACTTTTTCAAGTAATAAAAGAAAACCACTAGGTCTCAGTCTACATTTATTCGCTGAATATATTTATCTAACTTAGTTGAATTGGTGGATATAAGTAAGTATCACTATACATTATTAAATTCCTCATCTAGCTGAGTTGGAAATTGTCAATATTTACATGTATAGCAATCCTTCTAAAATGAATCGAGGTTTTAAATTATATCAGTGCCTTAATTAAAATAGCAAGTAGAAAACCGTCGCAATTGCTTTTTTAGCAAGTGGCTAAAAATATTAAAATTTGATCCCTGCAGAAAATATAGCATTCAAGGACCACAGTTAACCAAAACACTCATAGAAACAAACAATAATTACAACGATGAATAAAAGACAAGATATGACATCACAAACATAAATAGTTGACAATTGGGCTACCGCCTTGGAATGTCAATGGCAAAAAGGTCACTCCGGGTTTTAACCTGGTATCTGGGTGCACGACACCTCACTCTTACCCTATTGCCATCCCAATAAAATGGGACAGTGTAAATAAAAAACGTCCCCGACATTGGCAAAAAGGGCCGCTGTGTGGTTTAAACAATGTCCAAGAGTGCACCTTACACTTAATCTTGCAATACTCTGTTGTGTTCATCAACATATAACTAAATATTACTACAACCTCATTTGCACGTGAAGCAAGTCTTTATTACATTTGTGTTTTTTATTTTTTGACATATGTGACTTTTGTTTTCATATTTGTCACAAAATGTGATTTTATATAACAGATCGTGTTACATTTGTCTCATGTTTTTACAGACGTGACTTATTTTTTTAACATGTGTCACTATTTTTACATATGTGACATGTTTTACGTTTGAGATACACAATGCAATGTAATGTAATGTAATATAAAAATTGTTATAGATGATCTTACATGAGTGTCTGTTTAATATTGAATTTATTAAACGAGTTGGATGAAAAAAAAGATATGATGCCGGTTTAATATATAAAATAGGCACGAATGTGAGATTCAGTTTATTACATAACTCCAATAAAGACTCGTTAGATAAAACTGATTTGATGCTCGGCACAGCCTCATTCCATATAATGTTATCCAACTCGTTTAACAACAGACACGCATGCAAAATCCTCTATAAATGACATTACATAAAATAAGATACTTGGATCAACGGATGTCTCAGCCCACACTGATGAGGGTGAGTCATGACATTCCGGACATATAAGCCAATTTTCCCTCTAAATCACTTGAGAAAGAATTTATTAAAACCAAATTTCTTTTGGAATTACATATTTATAAACTGAATGTAAATATATTTTAAACTACACAGCAATACTAATATTATTTTTATCGGTTTTCTCAAATGAAGAAGAAACAACTTACTTTATTGAATGCTGCTCTACATTTAGTAATAGGTAGACTTAATCTGTTATTTATATACAAAACATTAATTTTCTTTTTATCAGTAATTGTGAAAGTTCAAACATAGATATAGTTTGAATAGCGGTGTTATCAAAGATGTTGATGCATTGTGCGTCAGCGTGACAGATAGTCACACCCACGTGGTATAGCCTATGCATTGTTCTGTAGTGACAGTCAGATTAGAATACAGTCAGATTAGACAGACAGACAGACAGATATTTTTTATTGATTTAAACTTTTACAAGTTTATCTTCATATTACAATATGCAAACATTTATTCGTGACAGAATAAACAAAACAAACAAACAACAAAAACATAATTTTTGCAACTAGTTTCAAATGAATTGTATTATTGAATAATTTGAAATATTAAATAAATGAATAAAAATGTGGAAAATGACACTGAACTTTAACTTACGCAAATTAAATTAAATATTAAATTAAAAAACAACAACAAAAAACAATTTTGTTCTCATTATCGCAAACAGCAGTAAAATAAATAATTAATTGATAATAGTTTTCATTCGAGGATAAACCTAATTTTGATTTAAACAATAAATCATTACGAGAATCGAATGCTTCTTTTATAAACCAAGATAAATTAAACAACTCTTTCTTATTACTTGTTTTCATTAGCTCTATGAATTTTAAACACACTTGGACGTTTATAATAGTACTTTTCAACTGTATTTTCTTCTTATATTAACATATACAGGACAAATCACAACAAAATGGTATTCATCTTCAATGTCATTAGAATTACAAATGGTACAATAACGTTGGTTTCTTTTCTAATCTGTTCTGTGCGTAGCGCCCAGTTTCAATTCGCCGTGAATGCGACCATAGTCTTAAGTTTTGATAAAACAATTCGCAACTTATATGGCAAAATATCGAGATATGGTTCATATTCAAAATTGCCTTTAAAATGTAAATACATTGACAAAACTCTATTATTTACAACATCGCTGTTCCACTTTTGAACAAACAATCGACTAAACGCTGTTTAAAAAACAGTATGAATGTTTTCAAAGGAACACTATTTGGATTATTCCAAACATAGCCAAAACCATACTCGTTTAGAAGCTTTTAATATTCCCAGCCCAATTATTACGCCAATTTTCTATGTTATTGACGGAATTAATGTAAATACTAGAAAATTATAATATTGTCAGAGTTAACTGTTTTGCACCAATACTTTAACGATTCTAACATAGCGCAATATATACATTGGATTACCGCCAAAGTTCCCCGGTAAATACCGCATTGCTAGTAGAAGTCTTAACATTTAAAATATATTTACAAATTTTAAGCGAATCCTTTCATTTCTTTCGAGCTTAGAAAACCCCCAAGGCTTCGCAACCTAATTCAGAATGGATCCAACAATAGAGTCGATAGTTGACACATTGTCTTCGGTTAAAATTAACTTCTTAGTATTAGCAATTAATATATGTAAAGCCCTTTAAACCCTTTCCCCTGCTAAACTTACTTGATTTAAACCAATGTCCGGTATAATTAAAAATAACGCCCAGATAATTAAAATCGTTAACTATTCTCTAAGAGTTGTCATTATATGTCCTTACTAATGATGTTACATTTCATAACGCCCATAGATAAATGAGCTGTGCACAGCACGCAATAGATAGTGTTTGTCACAAAATAAATAGTTACCCAGTCAAAAGGTGATACAAACAGTTTTTAACCGATTAAGATTACCGGACAATTATATGTTATTAGAAAATGAAATGAAATCAAGTTTATTTTCGAAAAAAAGTGTAATTTATAGTGAAGGCATTTCCAGAAATCGTTTTGTGTTGACTGTCGTCCTTGAATGCTGCTTTCCCTGTCCGATACTTTTTAGCCTCTTTAGGTGAATAACGAAGACATAATGAAAACTCCAATTGAATTCTACTCTCACACTATATGCCAGCAGATATAACGTCAAACTGATACTGATTGATAAATCGAGGTGAAAACAATATCAAAAATTGTCTTGTGTCCCATTAATACGTTATTATCATGTACTCTTTGTAATTAGTATACCAATGATTCCAGTTCCAAATTATTAATTACCACTTAGGATATACATACGAATAGCACTAGAAAACTGAGTAACAAGATCATTACAATAGAATTTAGACGTGTGTACCATCAGAAAACGACTATATACAAACTATCAGAGCAATGCGGTGTATGTATTTCTAACCAATATATGAGTATACTCATAAATAAGTTTTACAGATGTTACAGAATTAATAATAATATATAAATATACAACTGATCAACATATAATCACATATCAGGAGAACACAGTTGAAATTCAAAGTATACTCTTCAACAATTTATGAATTTCGTGTAATACTTTGATTAAAAGGTCTACTACATGACCAGAGTTGTCCCTTTCTAGTAATTAGTTGTAGCCCCTTTTGTACAAAACACTGATTGAGATTTATCTGGATATATTGCGTAGAAATTAGGGTGTATCTAATAGTGTAGTATAGCAATGTTTGGATTATGCCGTTTCTTTTCCTTTCAGTATATTTTGCTTCTGATAAAGCAGCGTCGCTTATTTTAATGTTGTTTAAAAAGATGATAAGCAAAGCATTCTGTGTATTGTAAACAAATTGTGAAGTATAGTACTATGTATACACTTTAATACATTATCCTTTATTTTTTGTGTGACTGGACACTACACTTTTTATTAAAAAAAGCATTGATAGATATTCAAACCATTGTCCTGCCTAGTAGATTCTAATTATGAGAAAACGGACCAACAGATTCATGAATGCATACGCTGTAATGATACAGAGTATGCTAAAAAAAAAGGTTTACATGTTAATAACAACACATATATCTTATGATATTCAGCATGATTGACGGCTGCCTGGAAATTGATATACATTTAAACACAGACTTTAAAATGAACTTGAACTATACCCAAGAGATATACTTAATACATGACCAAAGTTATTGCGGTATTTGAGATTCGAGCGAATTATACATGATGCATGAAAATAAATTAAATTTAGAGTTTTCACAAAAACTCTAGAAAAGAAGAAAAAGAAAAACGGACGGAAAAGAAGTAGAAACACGGAGCCATATTTATCATTTAGAGGGTACCAGTGTTTGTTCAATGTTTGCGTAACGGTCGTTAGTCGTACACCATATTATATATACGACGCGACGTCGACAGAGACGCACCTTCTTCGTAAGGGTATTATGGTATATAAAACAAAAAATACCTTGAAAAAAATGTTCCGATGACTAGCAAATTTTATTTTATATTCGGATAGCAACTTAAATACCCTATAACATATTGACATTGGTGCAGTTGTTTATGAGCCGTTGTAAAGATAAAAGGCTTTAACTTTATTTTTTCTTAAAATTTCACGAGTAAAAAATCGGTGAAAAAAAAATGAAATATATAAAATATTATTTTATGTCTTATTGTAAATGAAATTATTTATAATATCAATTTGAAGGTCTCATCAAGACGAATAGTTTGATATAAAATGTAAGATTACATGTGACTAGTCTAACACTCTTAAAATGGCAAAAACGTTTGACAACTGGGTACAAAACGTGAATTTTATAGAAAAACGTCAAACATGGCCATATTTGAGACGTTATGATTAAAAACATGTTTAAATAACGCAAAAACATAAATTCAGATTCAAATCGCAAATATCTTTCAAATTTACAAATATATAATAGTTCATAATGCGTACCCTTAAATTTTCGAATAGGTCAATTCCGCCTTAATGCTAGCTATCTAGCTTTCACAAACCTATCAAGTGGAGCTTCATATAGTCAATTAATGACCTCTTGTTATTAGGCAATCATTTTTAACACATGGGAAACAATGATCTTTGCCCTCACAAATCTCTTAGTTTCAATTCCTCACGACAAAGCTGCAAGTGTTTTTCCACCGATATGCTTCTGCCTTCTGTAGGAAGGCATCGACTGTGGTCGAGGGGTTAAGACATAGTTGCACATCAACCTTCCTCACCTCTCACAAACTAGGGACTCGGCTTGTAAGTGAGGTGATGTTGATTCATATGGATGGTGGGAGGTGTACAGTACTGTTTAACCCAGAAATAAGTGGCTGGTCTGCCTTCCACCACAAACAACAGCATATATTACATTAGAACTTTGCTTATGATGACTTTTCAATGGGATTCAACTAAATCAGGTGTTTCCTTTTGGAAATAAAAGTGTAGGTAACATTAGGTATTTAATAGGCACATATATATGTAGTATGAGCAAACCATTTGGAGTTAATTAGCTACAACAGATATTTGTGTGAAATTGGCAGTTCTGTTTAATACTGTAAAGTCCATGCTCTCAGTACGAACATATAACACTTCTGTGGTGTAATCGGTAAACACGTCTACCCTTTGGGTGGAAAACTCAGGTTCAATTCTGATGGGAGGTAATTGTTTGGAACAAGAGCTGGATTTAGAAATTTTCTAAATTATGGATATAATTCAATACTGAATTAAAACGTCAGAATATCATAGGTTATGTCAGTGAGGCAATTGAAAATGCAGTGGTATATATGTCTGAAAAAGTGACAGTTGGTGTTTCTTAAGCTTTTTAAAGTCATGAAATACAATTAAAATGAAAAGACAATGCTTTGCTGCAGTGACCGATCCTTGTTATTTTAGTTTTAAATGTTTTAAGTAGCAAGTAGTAGTAGCAAGTCCGAGCAGCAGAGATAGTTACTGTTTAGTAGTAGTAGC
>JAWPHD010013791.1:0-65756 GCA_037043455.1 Cyrtodaria siliqua | reverse complement strand
TGATGTTGTAGACGTTTTAATCACACTACACTTTGTAACAAGAACTTCATAAATGTTGAAGTAGCTCTTTGAAAAATTGAGCTAGTTCAGTACTGTATTTAACGTAAATAGTTTGCAAAATGTTGCATCCTAAGTTTGCTCACATGATTGAGCCAAACGCCTACTCTGTGAATAATGAAACATTGAAGGAATACTATTTGCTGTATTATTTGTTGTTTTAGTATTTTTTCCAAAAGGAAAGGTCTTACCTAGCCATGTACCATTCGATTAAAAGCAGCATATTGTACATACAATATATAGCGGAAATTCCCGTGTTGCGTTTTCATATCACTTGAGTGTATTTTGCATTTACTATAAGCTTATGGTCCTCTATCAAGCCAGTTCAAATTCCAGAGGTCACATATTTGACAAAGGCCCACTTAGGGACATTTTTTTAAAAACCTTCTCAGAAACAGCTTGGTCAATTTTGACCAAACTTCACATGGATGATCCTTAGGTGAATGTTTTTCAAATTTGTAGAAATTAGGTAAAAACGACATCCATGATGGCCGCCACAGAAAAATCTTTAAATTACTTTTTCCACTGGGAAGCTAAGACGAGCATATAATTGCCGCTCTGTCTGTCCGTCCGTGTGTCCGTCACACTTTTTTGTCTGGAGCAGATCTTCAAAACTATTAATGAGACTGCAGTGAAACATCAAATAATGATAGAGGGCAATAAGAGGAAGTGCAGAGTGTAAGAACCATAACTCTGTCTTCATTCAAATTAATGTTGTTGCCCTTTGTAATTTTATACTTAGATTTTTTGTCCGGAGCATATCTTCAGAACACTGATGGGACTGCAATAAAACTTCACACAATGATTGAGGGCAATGAGAGAAAGTACAGAGTGCAAGAGCTGTAACTCTGTCATCATTCAAATTAGAGTTATTGCCCTTTGTAATTTTATACCATCAATTTTTTATTTGGAGCATAAAGTACTAATGGAACTGCAAATTGAAAACTGCTGGGTGATACAAGGCCATATGATAAATTGAGGATACATTTCGGGGAGAATCCATCGGTTCTACCGATTTTTTTTATTATTATTCATTTTTATTATGGTTTCCTGTTTGGATATAATATGTTTTTACTTTTGTTTAATTTTTCTAAGTTTGTATATAAATATTTTGCATGTTTTACTACTTATATAGGGAAAACTTAAAAAATCTTCTTCTGAAATTACCAGAGCCAGAGGTTTAATGTTTTGCGTTTGCTATAGGCTTATGGTCCTCTACCAGGTTCAAATAGTGAGCCTGGGGTCAACATTTTGTCCCCCACAGGGGTCATATGTTTTAAATAAGACATATTTTCGGGAAAAATGTTAAAAATCTTCATTTCTAAAACTACAAGAGCCTATCTGTCATGGCGTCTTCAGCCAGTAGAGTGATACAGGCCCTCATGGGCCTCTTGTTTTATCTTGTTAACACGACAGAGGCTACATTTCTTGAGCAATCTTAACCAAACTTGTACAGATTGTATATGACCATTAAGATTTCGGAGAAGTTTGTTAATGGGCCCTCTTGTTTGTATTGAATGTTTTCTAATATGATAGAAATGTCTAAGAAATTTGAAAATCATAAATTTATCCTCATTTACATCAAGATAAAATATGAAGAATGGGCCGAGAACCTTCTTACCTGTAGAACTGCAGAGTTGCTGCAAATTCTATATTAGACACTCCATTTACGATGGAGCCACTGGAGCCACATTTCCACGTTTGCATACGCGGTGTCATAAATAGAAAGGAGAAAGGAGGAGTGACACTTGTTGCTTCATGTGTTTAAGTATATGCCTTCCATGTAGACAATTAGTCACAAAGCAATTGTGTAAAATACAGAGAACAAATATTTAACAGATTATAAAAAAAAAAGAGAGAAAAACAAAGCATTGAATAAAGTTAATGATATTTCATAATGCCCCCGACTGGAGGGGTATATACAGCTGTAGTTTGCCAGAAACAATCATTTCTCAACCATAGCTTTGCAAGTACTGAAGGGTATTTCATGAAAGTTTATACAAATGTTATTCCAAATGAGAAGGTGTGTCGTGCGTAAATATCAGGTCCGTACGTCAATGGTCAAGGTCACAGTTGGAGGTCAAATGAGTCAAAATCGTGTCTCAGCCATAACTTTGTAAGTGCTGAAGAGAATTTCTTGAAACTTCACACAAACTTGAAACACAATGAGAAGGTGTGTCGTGCACAATATCAGGTCTGTACCTCCAAGGTCAAGGTCACAGTTGGAGGTCAAATGAGTCAAAATCATGTCTCAGCCATAACTTTGTAGGTAATGAAGGGAATTTCATGAAACTCCACACAAACTTGAAACACAGTGAGAAGGTGTGTCGTGCACAAGATCAGGTCTGTACCTCAAAGGTCAAGGTCACAGTTGGAGATCAAATGAGTCAAAATCGTGTCTCAGCCATAACTCTGTAAGTACCAAGGGAAATTTCATGAAGCTTGACACAAACAATCACATTGAGAAGGTGTTTTGTGCGCAAGAATCCGATCTGAACTTAGAAGGTCAAGGTCAGGCTTAGAAGATCAAAGGTCAAATGGTCAAATTCATGCTTTAGCCTTAGCTTAGAAAATACAGAATGGAATTTCATAAAACTTCACACAAATGTTAAGTACAGTGAGAACTGAACAACAACAAATATAAGAAGTGACGTTAACGGAATCTACGTCACGTCCAATACAGCACGTCAACGTCGCAATACAGCACGTAATACACGTGTTCACAACAATGTATAACCCTTAGCATTTTTACAATGTAGGAATTACTATTAACTTTTTCAGGGCATTTGTCACTTAATGGTGATATTTCTCGTTTATAGCTAACTTGTTTGTTACCAGATTCACTACAGCAATATAGGGGCTGTTCCATTAAAACATTCATGTGACCCCAGGAAGGCACTAAAAAATATTAAAGAACCAACTTTAGGAAAATAGGGTTCACCCATAGATGTTTATTAAATTGCCTTCCTGGGATCCCAGGTATGTTTTAATGGAATAGCCCCAACGCATAAGAAATGTACACTTATAGTTCACAGGCATTTTATTGTATCATTCAGGTCGTTATCCCAGTACCGATATAGCATCCCACTTGATCAAGGAAGGACGTGCAGCCATCAGTGCATCAACCAAGACAGGGGCCACGGCTCTACATGGTGCAGCATTGCAAGGAAATACAGGTGAGAATTACAGAGAAATACAGGTGAGAATTACAGGGAAATACAGGTAAGAATTGCAAGAAAATACAGTGGGAAATACAGGTGAGAATTACAGGAAAATACATGTGAAAATTCCAGGGAATTACAGGTGAAAATAACACGTAAAAATTTCAGGTAAATACGGGTAAAATATTGGTGAGAATTGCAGGAAAATACAGGTGAGATTTACAGGTATTACAATACTGTTGAGAATTACAGGTAAATACAGGTGAGAATACATGGAAATACAGGTGAGAATTTTAGGGTAATGCAGGTGAGAATTACAGGTGAGAATTACTGGGAATTACATGGCAATACAGGTGAAAATAACAGGGAAATATGGTTAGAATTTCAAGGAAATACAGGTAAGAATAATAGGGAAATACTGGTGAGAATTGCAGAGAAATACAGGTAACCGGGCCATGTGATATCTGCCGAATTGTTGTGTGCGCAACCGCCCGAAGTGAATAGAGCGGAAAACGAAAAACTGGTGATAGCGGTACACCGCAGCATAGACTGGGCTTATCAATAAAGTTTGACAATCATCTGTATTTACTTCAGACTGTGTATTTACTATAGACTGTGTCTGTGTTTACTCGAGACTGTCTGTATTCACTACAGACTGTGTCTGTATATACTCCAAACAGTGTTTGTATTTACTCCAGACTGTGTCTGTATTTACTCCAGACTTTGTCTGTATTTACTGCAGACTGTGTCTGCATTTACTCCAGACTGTGTATGGACTCCAGACTGTGTCTGTATATACCCCAGACTTTGTCTGTATTTACTGCAGACTGTGTGTGTATTTACTGGTGCCTGTATTTACTGCAGACTGTGTCTGTATTTACCCCAGACTGTGTCTGTATTTACCCCAGACTGTTTCTGTATTTTCCCAGATTGTGTCTGTATTTACTGCAGACTATGTCTGTATTTACCCCAGATTGTGTCTGCATTTACTCCAGACTGTGTCTGTATTTACTGGTGTCTGTTTTTACTCCAGACTGTGTCTGTATTTACTTTAGACTGTGTTTGTATTTACTCCAGACTGTTTGTATTTACTCCAGACTGTGTGAAGCTGTTACTGAAGTATGGTGCTGATCCCAGGACAGAAGACAATGAAGGGACAACAGCGTTTGACCTAGCCAAAAATAATGATATCAGAACCATTCTGCATGATGCCATTATTGAGTGGGATGCTCAGAAGGATACCAAGGGTCAGTCTTCATTATTGAGACACTTTAGCGAAAAAACTGGACATATTTACTTGTTTAATGTTTAATACCTGATAGGCATTTGTTGACCTTCATATACATAGATATTATCTTTACTGTGTCATCTCTTATTAGCTCGACTGATCAGAGGTCAGCAGAGCTTATGCCGTGGTGCGGCGTCCGTCATCCGTCTGTCCATCCGTTCGTCCGTCTGTCTGTCCGTAAACTTTTATTTGTAGCGACAACTCCTCTGAAACTACAGGATGGATATTTATGAAACTTTACAGAAATGTTGCCCATGAAGTCTAGTTGATCCTAGCAAAAATTCATGTTGATGTGAAATCCAAGATGGCCGCCAAAGCTAAAAATAGATTTTTAAAATACAAGTTTGTAGCGACTACTTCTTGAAAACTATAAGTGATATTGATATGGGACATTTTCTAAAATGATCAGCATGACATGATGTTGGTCCTTGTCGAAAATCGTTTTGATTCGACGTTAAACATGGCTGCCAGCGACCATCTTTGTTTACATAGAGTTATATAGTAAAAACTTGTAGCGACTACTCCTCTGAAACTACTTGACGGATTTTCGTGAAACTTTACAGGAATGTTGCTCTTGATGTCTAATTGATCCTAGCAAAAATTCAGGTCTGCCAGAAATTCAAGATGGCCGCTACAGCTAAAAATAGATTTTTAAAAAATAAGTTTGTAGCGACTACTTCTATAAGTGATATTGATATGGGACTTTTTCTAAAATGATCAGCATGACATGATGTTGATCCTAGTCGAACACTATTTTGATTCAACGTTAAACATGGCTGCCAGTGGCCATCTTTGTTTACATAGAGTTATATAGTAAAAACTTGTAGTGACTACTCCTCTGAAACTACTTGACGGATGTTCATGAAACTTCACAGGAATGTTGCTCTTGATGTCTAGTTGATCCTAGAAAAAGTTCAGGCTGACCGGAAATCAAAATGGCCGCCACGGCTAAAAATAGATTTGAAATAAATAAATTTGTAGCGACTACTACTTGAAAACTATAAGTGATATTCATATGGGACTTTTTCTAAAATGATCAGTATGACATGATGTTGATCCTTGTCAAAAATTATTTGGCATTAAACATGGCCGCCAGTGGCCATCTTTGTTTACATAGAGTTATATAATGAAAACTTGTAGCGACTACTCCTATGAAACTACTTGATGGATTTTCATGAAACTAAACAAGGAATGTTGACCTAGCTATCAAAAGTCTATCAGTAGAGCTTCAAGGTCATTGACCTCTTGTTTGTAAATTGGTTTACCTATATATTTTTAGCGCAGTTTTTCATCAGTTTTTTGCACATAAGGTGGCCTAGTTGTATTGATGTGCCCTAAAATACCACTCCTTCCTTCCTCCCTCACTCATTCGTTCGTTGGGCTCCCAAAAGGGGTATTTTAACGTCGCGAAAAATGCGGCACAGAATCAATTCTTGGTGTCATAAAGAAACTTTATGTGTTGTACAATAATAGTCGATATTAACTTGTATATTTACAGATTAATAACCAATCTCATTAAAATCATATCCTAATTACGCTTTGATACTCTCCGCTATAAGATCTGACAAAACTGCCTTGGAGGTCACGTCAGATTGACCTTTCATCTGATCAATATTCATGAGAGGTTCAACCAATGAAATCGCGCTTTTCATATGCACTTCTGATGATGTTCGAATGAACTGAACAAACGAAAATCCACATAAAACACATAGATCTATATCCGAAAAATTATAAAGTCTTCGTGTGTGTATTATTGCTGTGGATTGCACCATAAATTCAAAGAAATGCACTGAATGGCATGTTTTACATGCGCAGTCATGTGTTTTGAAAACATTCGGAACAGTATCTGAAAAATATATATTCTACCGAGTTTATTAGGACATTATATTTTCTAAATAGTATGTCTTAGTACTAGCGAAGTCAGCTATTGCGATGTTCTATTATTATTACCCGCGAGTGTAATTTTAGTGTGGGTTCAACCCCAAGAAGCTGTACAATTTTTGTACCGCTATTGAATTCCGTCAAACAATCTTGTTTGTTTTTTCAGTAAATATTTTTAATAATGGTTGGTGTGTTATGTTTGTCAACGCAATTATTTTGTGTTTTATAAGCTAAAAGTTACGCACATTGTCTCTTTCAATACTGAGTGTAGACTGCTCCATATCATTTGACTGAAATGCGCAGTGAAGCAGTCTATACCAAGCAATTTTGTAGGCTGAAATCTGATTGGCTAATCGTAAGGTCAATCTCTATAAGATTTTTCTTTCGTTCCAATCCTGTTAACTATGTACTGTACCAATATATATCTGTTGTAAAAATGTTGAAATAAAATATTTTTAAACCAAGGTGACGTGATCTCCAATGATCCTTAGTAGTGTAGATTATCGTAGTGTGATAAAGGGTCTGATCTTAATGAGATTGGATTAATCATTTAACATACACATTTGTATAATTTTGTGTCCTGAGAACAAATTTAAACATCCTGAAATTCCGGATTTGGGAGGCCTGCATCAATCTGGCGTCAATCTGCATATACTGTGCAGGTCAATCTGCATATACTGGGCAGATTACTTCAAAGGGAAGTAACAATGTTATACTTAATACGTAATTTAATGAACGTGTTGTCTCCCTTCAATATGAAGTTATTTTGATAGTGCTTTTTGTGTGTCGCTTGCCGTTTATAAAAGTTGAGCGTAAAAAAACGATCGAGTTCCCCAACATTATTTTTATAATCGAGCTTGTATATATATGCGCATGCATTCCCAAAGTGACGATGTTTACAAATTAAGTGCACATTTGAGTCTGCATTCATTTTCAGCTTGACTATTCGAAGAATAGTGAGTAGTGAGAGCTATCCTACTCACCACGGCGTTGGCGTCGGCGTCCCCAGCTTCACCTTAAAGTTTTTGTGCAATAGATTTATAACTTCAAAACTACTCAAGCTATTGCATTAATACGTTATACTAATGTTTCCCATCAAATTCTGCACATTATCCAACAATCCCCATAACTCTTCCTTTCATTTTAACAAAGTTATGGCCCTTTGATTGTCTTGTCTTTACCTTAAAGTTTTTGTGCAATAGATTTATAACTTCAAACCTACTCAAGTTATGCATTAACATTTTAAACTAATGTTTCACATCAAATTCTGTACCTTATCCAACAATCGCCATAACTCTTCCATTCATTTTGACAAAATTATGGCCCCTGAATTGTTAAAACTTCAAAATTCTTTTCCAAAACAAAAAGGGCTGCAGCTTAGTTATTTTGTATGTAGCATCGTCTAGTAGTGCTCTACCAAGTTTGCTCAAATGGTGACCCTGGAATTGGAGCGCCCCGAGGGTCACAAGAGGTGAAACATGAGGGTGTGGGCAGGCCCCCTGAGTCATAACTTAGTAACCGTTGAGATCCCCACCCTATAACAGACAGATACAACCATCCAGCCAGCATAGACACCGGATTGCTTCCCCACCCCTGGGGACATAGCCCTGGGTCATAACTTGGAAACTATTGAGATCCCCACCCTACATCCATATATACACTTACTGGGCATGAACAGACGGATACAACCACCCAACAACCATAGACCCCGGATTCCTTCCCCACCCCTGGTGACATAGCCCCTGGGTCATAACTTGTAAACCGTTGAGATCCCCACCCTATAACCATATATACACTATTGGGCATGAACAGATGGATATACCCACCCAACCAGCATAGACCCCCATCTCCTTCCCCACCCTTGTGACATAGCCCCTCGGTCATAACTTGGAAATCATTGAGATCCCCACCCTATATCCATATATACACTTACTGGGCATGAACAGACGGATACAACCACTCAACCAACATAGAACCCGATCTCCTTCCCCAACCCTGGGACATAGCCTCTGGGACATAGCCTCTGGGTCATAATTTGGAAACCGTTAAGATCTCTACCCTATAATCATATATATACTTACTGGGCATGAAAGGACGGATACAACCACCCAACAAGCATAGACCCCGGATTCCTTTCCCACCGCTAGTGACATAGCCCCTGGGTCATAACTTGTAAACCGTTGTGATCCCCACCCTATAACCATATATACACTTACTGGGCATGAACAGATGGATATAACCACCCAACCAGCATAGACCCCCATCTCCTTCCCCACCTCTAACGACATAGCCCTTCGGTCATAACTTGGAAACCATTGAGATCCCCACCCTATATCTATATATACACTTACTGGGCATGAACAGAAGGATACAACCACCCAACAAGCATAGACCCCGGATTCCTTCCCCACCCCGGGTGACATAGCCCCTGGGTCATAACTTGTCAACCGTTGAGATCCCCACCCTATAACCATATATACACTTACTGGGCATGAACAGATGGATATAACCACCCAACCAGCATAGACCCCCTATCTCCTTCTCCACCCCTGGGGACATAGCCCCTCGGTCATAACTTGGAAACCATTGAGATCCCCACCCTTAATCCATATATACACTTACTGGGCATGAACAGATGGATATAACCACCCAACCAGCATAGACCCCCATCTCCTTCCCCACCTCTAACGACATAGCCCTTCGGTCATAACTTGGAAACCATTGAGATCCCCACCCTATATCTATATATACACTTACTGGGCATGAACAGAAGGATACAACCACCCAACAAGCATAGACCCCGGATTCCTTCCCCACCCCGGGTGACATAGCCCCTGGGTCATAACTTGTAAACCGTTGAGATCCCCACCCTATAACCATATATACACTTACTGGGCATGAACAGATGGATATAACCACCCAACCAGCATAGACCCCCCATCTCCTTCTCCACCCCTGGGGACATAGCCCCTCGGTCATAACTTGGAAACCATTGAGATCCCCACCCTTAATCCATATATACACTTACTGGGCATGAACAGACAGATACAACCACTCAACCAACATAGACCCTGATCACCTTCCCCAACCCTGGGGACATAGCCTCTGGGTCATAGAAACCGTTAAGATCCCTACACCTATAATCATCTATACACTTACTGGTCATGAACAGACGGATACAACCACCCAACAAGCATAGACCCCGGACTCCTTCCCCACCCCTGGTGACATAGCCCCTGGGTCATAACTTGTAAACCATTGAGATCCCTACCCTATAATCATATATACACTTACTGGGCATTAACAGATGGATACACCCATCCAACCAGCGTAGACCCTAGGCTTCTTCCCCACCTTTGTGGACCTAACTCTTGGTCACACTTTACAAATAATTTGCTGTTTTTAGCTCGACTGTTCGAAGGATCTTATGGGGTCTATAGGTCAAAGTTCATGGTCACAAATTGCATTTATGTGTTGATAGGCTCTTAGCATCAGGTTAATGTTTACGTCCGCATTTCTTAACATGTAAATAACTTCAATTTTTTTTCAAACGTACATACTTTATTATCAATGGGACGATGATCGTATCTATTGAGTTCAAGATCATTGGATGAAAGGTCAAGGTCACAAAGGGGTCAAAGGTCAAATGCATTTACATATACTTTTAACATATTTTCAACTTATAACATTTGCATTTATTTATGTATCCTTTGAAAGGGTTATTATAAAATGACCTCCGTGTCATCAAAGAAATTTGTGGCTGGCCCTTGATTTAATGAAAATTCCAATGTTTTCATTCTTGACACATCCAGCTCGCCCTTTTGTTTTCACTTTTTTTTTCTGATGGTATGCCGGGTGTATCATTTCTTGTTCTCCGAAAATTCGAATAGTCGAGCTGCGCGGCCCTCTGACAGCTCTTGTTATGATCAATAGTTACTTTTTGGCATAATTTTTCTTGTTCTTGTATAATTAAGCGTTTGTCCATTTCAGATAGCACATACTGAGAAAATCCCATCAAAAATAAAAGTTACAACAGAATGACGGCTATTGCTTCGTGACAATTATTGCTTCGCGATGACTATTGCTTCTTTGCCTGAGCAGTCATGATTGTTCATGGCGCTTGTTTGAGCCAAAGGTTTTTCAGCAATAACATGAGCAATTTAATAATATGTTCATAAATTATATATCATAAGAACTGGAATTGTTAGTTGTAAATAAAAATACATTAGGTTTGATAACTGATTGAGAAATAAATATTTTCCATGTAAATTTCTTGTTGCTTGGACAGCAGAAAATTCCGAAATTTCCGATAGCTTCAGTTAGCCTTAATAGTTTGCTATAAAACCGTTAGAGTGTCTTAATTTACATTTATCCAACACATTAAACCAATTTTTGGATAAAAAATCTAAGAAAAATGTATGTATTTTCAAATTTTTGATGCAGCAGAATTTTGCATTGAAAATGTCCTATCTGGCAAAAAACATCTTTTGCACGTAAATATTTTCATTTCTCAATCGATTTTTAAAAAGTAAGGTATTTTTATTTACCACTAAAAATTTCTGTTTCACTGATTTACGTTTTATTTAGGTACTTTTAAGTTTTGTCTTTGAAGTCCAAAAAACCCTTGACTAAAACATTTTTGCGGCTTAAGCATTAGATCCTTTTTGGTTTCTTGATAAAGTCCTGATTATGTCCATTACAAAATAACTCATTGAGATTCATGTTTTCAGATGTGGTATGTTGTCAGTGTAACAAGGTTCCAAAGGATGGAGGATTGAAGCGATGTTCCCAGTGTCACGTGACGCTCTACTGTAGTCGCGAGTGTCAGAAACAACACTGGGTACAGGGCGGACACAAGGTCAACTGTAACGGTAATAACCGATTACTTTATATCGTATGTAGTAATAACCAAGCCCGATAACACAGGAAATAAAGGGATTGGTCTCAACAAATAGAGATGGGCTCAAACATTGTGTGGTCCTGCCTTAATTCCATAAGGTGATGGGAAAGCTTATATTAGCAGGATTTCATAATGGATATTTTGACAATAAAACATGTTTTAACGCGATAACCTGTTTGAAATTACCTATTAAATGTTTTAATTTTACAATATGCAAACTTTTTAAGCCAAAATTAAGGTTTTATTTCATACCCAAGCCAACCCCGTCTTCAATTCTTGGAGCATGGGTTGGATGGGGTATGAAAGTTAATACTCGGACCACGTAATGATACAAACATTTTTTTACTACGCTACATTCCCATTATTACATGTATATGCCTGTTTGGAAAATGGGACGTATTATGGTATGGGTCGGTACATCCGTAAACTTATTCCACATGATAACTACAAATCTCATGAAACTTCATAGGTACGTTGAAATATGAATTCTCAGCGATATCTTCAAAACCATCGCTTTGACCTAATATGGAAATACATATTCCGTGCAATGACTTTTGAAATCATAACACGCACATTCATGAGACTTCAAAGGTAAATTGCTTTTGGTGAGGGGAGGAACCCTATTGATTTTGGGGTCAGTAGGTCAAAGTTCAAGGTCACCACCTTATATGGAAATATGCCTTCTGCGCAATAGTGGCAAAATCAGGACAACCACACTCGTAAAACTTCGACCATATTTGGAAATATGAATCCTGCTTGACCGTAAAACCCACATCGTCACATGTGTACGTATTAATTCATGCTTCAGAAAGGTCCTATTCAGTGAAAAACAATAATTTTGAACTATTTCTTGATATCACTAAATCCTTTTTTGATATCAACAATTCAATATTTTTCACAAAAAGAATCATTGATATAAAGAATTTGATTTAATGATATTAATCAATAATTGTGTGATTTCATTAAATGTGGAGTATTGATATCAATAATACTATTAGAAATACTCAGTGTTGATTGGTTATTGGGGAGGTCTTAAAAAGCTATACAATACCTCTGACATCATATACGTCACAAACACGTTAACCGTTGAGACGTCATTTTAAACGTCAGATGCAAAACAACAACGCAATGAAATGTGTTATTGTAAGCGACGCTTTGTTTCAACAACACATGTATTCTTCTCGTTTGATGTTGAGAGATAGGCATAAAATGTAAGTTGTGAGAATTTGTATTTTGTGCAATCTCAGTATAGACAAAATGTGTATCATGATACATAAAAATCTGTGTCAGATAAGAAATAAAATATTTCCAGCGGGTTTATATTGTGCAAGATCAAAACCTGGCCTGGAATTCACTAATCATCCTTTAAACTATTCTTAGACTTGAGCTCAAGTACTCAAATTTCGTTCAAAAATATTCCCATGACTTTCAAAGAAACAAATGTATGAAGTTGCTATTTATTAGTATTAATTATATGTTTACATAGCAGCTTGTTATGAACGTTTATACTTGAAACTTATAGAAATATTTGTGATTGAAATTTGCATACTTGGGCTGAAGTCTAAGAATATTCTCAAGAATGGTTGGTGAATTCAAGGCCTGGTGTTTGGGACTTTAACACATTGAAACCACTGGCCTGCAGCCCTTGGTATTGATGAACTTCAAGTCCCACCCACCAGGTATTGTTGATCTGGCCCAATATAAACCCACTGGAAATACTTTATTTCTTAAATCAAAACTATTTCTTGATATCACTAAATCATGTTTTGATTTCAACAATTTAATTTAGTGATATCACAAAATGGTTTAGTGATATGAATAGTTTGATTTTGTGATATCATTAAACCAGGGTATTTTGTGATACCTTTGGCTGAATTACTGATATCAAGAATTTAATTTTGTAATGTCACTAAATTATTTAGTGATATCTATAAATCCAAACTATTTCTTCCTATTACTGTATTATTAAGGCCAGCAGAGCTTATGGGATGCCGAGTTGTCCGTCCGTCATCCGTCGTCCGTCCGTCGTCCGTCATCCGTCGTCCGTCCGTCCGTCGTTTACTGTTGTCTTGTTAAGATGATAGCGCCTTCATTTTTTATCCGATCTTTACCAAACTTTACCAGATTGTTACTGTCAATGACAGCTCAGAGAAGTTCGAAAACTAACCTGATCGGACCAGTAACAGTAATTAATTGGATTATTGATTTCAATCAATCCAAACTATTTCTTGATATCACTAAATCATTTTTGATATCAACAATTCAGTTAAGTGATATAACAAACTGATTTAGTGATATCTAAAAACTCAATCTTTGTGATCTCATTAAATCGGGATATTTTGTGATACCATAAAATGAATTACTGATATCAAGAATTTGATTTAATGATATTGATCAATTATTTTGTGCTGTCACTACATGAATTAGTGATATCTATAAATCCAAACTATTTCTTGCTATCACTGAATCATTGTTTGATATTAACAATTCAGTTTAGTGATATCACAAAATGATTTAGTGATATCAGTAATATGATTTTATGATGATGTGGGTTCGAATCCCACTGGGAGTTCAACTTGTAAGCCAGAAAATGTCTTCTTATGGATGGCGGGACGTATACAGTGCTGGTTTTACAGGAAAAATGGGGTGGTCTGCCTCTTCCACAAAAAAATCAACCATCATAATTATATGGCCTAAAATGTTCTTAAAATGACACAAAACACCATTCAAACAAACAAAAACAAATGATATCATTAAATCAGGGTATTTTGTGATATCATAAAATGAATTACTGATATCAAAATTTTGATTTAATGATATCAATAAATTATTTTATGATGTCACTAAATGAATAAGTGATATCTATAAATCCAAACTATTTATTGCTATCACTGAATAATTTTTTGGTGTAAACAATTTGATGAAGTGATGTCACAAAATGATTTAATGATATCAATAAATTATTTTGTGATGTCACTAAATGAATTAGTGATATCTATAAATCCAAACTATTTCTTGCTATCACTGTATTGTTTTTTTGATATCAACAATTCAGTTTAGTGATATCACAAAATGATTTAATGATATAAATAATTTGATATTGTGATATCCTTAAATCAGGGTATTTTGTGATATCATAAAACGAATTATTGATATAAAGAATTTGATTGAATGATATCAATAAAAAAAATTGTGATATCATTAAATGGATTGTTGATATTAATAAATACAAACAATTTCTTGATTTCACTAAATCATGTTTTGATATCAACAATTCAATTTAGTGATATCACAAAATTTAGTGATATCAATAATTTTATTTTGTGATATCATTAAATCAGGGTATTTTGTGATATCATGAAACGAATTACTGATAGCAAGAATTTGATTTAATGATATCAATAAAAAAAATGTGATGCCACTAAATGAATTTGCGATATCTATAAATCCAAACTATTTCTTGCTATCACTGTATTGTTTTTTGATATCAACAATTCTATTTAGTGATATCACAAAATGATTTAATGAGATAAATAATTTGATTTTGTGATATCATTAAATCTGAGTATTTTGGGATATCATAAAATGAATTATTGATATGAAGAATTTGATTGAATGATATCAATAAATTGTTTTGTGATATCATTAAATGGATTGTTGATATCAATAAATACAAACTATTTCTTGATTTTACTAAATCATGATCACCTTTATCAGTATTTATTCACATTCACACTAGCGTTCGTTTAGTGCAGTGTGGCGGCTGTAAAAAGTCTCCCCATGCTACGAATCAGTAGTGTTATTTTTACTGGTCCTTTGGGACCAACGAGCCCAATATAGGTGGTTTTGAAGTAGAATACTGCTTAAGCCGGTGCTAGGGGGCGTGAGAGGTGTTGCTTCTTTCATTACTTCTCATGAACAGATTCAATAAAACCGAGTCTGCTGCTTTGTTCTCTTAATTGTGTTTGTTGCTCCCAAAGGATCACCTTTATCAGTATTTATTGACATTTACACTAGCGTTCGTTTAGTGCAGTGTGGCGGCTGTAAAAAGTCTCCCCATGCTACAAATCAGTAGTGTTATTTTTACTGGTCCTTTGGGACCAACGAGCCCAATATAGGTGGTTTTGAAGTAGAATACCGCTTAAGCCTGTGCTAGTGGGCGTGAGAGGTGTTGCTTCTTTCATTACTTCTCATGAACAGACTCAATAAAACCGAGTCTGCTGCTTTGTTCTCTTAATTGTGTTTGTTGCTCCCAAGGGATCACCTTTATCAGTATTTATTTTGATATCAACAATTCAATTTAGTGATATCACAAAATGATTTAGTAATATCAATAATTTGATTTTGTGTTATCTTTAAATCAGGGTATTTTGTGATATCATGAAATGAATTACTGATAACAAGAATTTGATTTAATGATATCAATAACAAAAATGTGAATCCAAACTATGACTGCTATTACTGAATCATTTATTGATATCAAGAATTTGATTTAATGATATCAATCAATAATTGTGTGATATCATTAAACGGATTAGTGATATCAATAAATCCAAACTATTTCTTGATATTGCTAAATCATGTTTTGGTATAAACAATTTGATTAAGTGAGATCATCACAAAATGATCTAATGATGTCAATAAATTATTTTGTGATGTCACTAAATGAATTGGTAATATTTATAAATCCGAACTATTTCTTGCTATCACTGGATCATTTTTTGATGTCAACTATTCTGGTTTGTGATATCAAAAAATGAATGATTGATATCAAGTATTTTTGATTTTATGATATCATTAAATTAGGGTATTTTGTGATATCATAAACTGAATAACTGCTATCAATAATTTGATTTAATGATATCAATAAATTAGTTTGGTATGTCACTAAATGTGAATGAGTTATATCTATAAATCCAAAACAATTTTCGTAATACATAAACAAAATACTGTATGAAGAAGAACTTTATTTTTAAGAATCAGTAGGCCATAGGCCCATGTGATCATACAGTATATATATATATACGGTGAAACAGAGTAGCAAGAGGCATATATACAGCTCAGCTAAACAAAATATATGACTATGAAATAAGATATTAAGTACACAACTCTAATGTGCATCTACATCAATGTTTGGAAATATGCTAAACCAGATACGCAACATATAGACCTAGGAAAAAGTAAATGCAACTTTTTTTTTAGGTTTTAGGTCAGTATATATGTAGTTTTATTTGTTAAAATAATCTATTGTCAAAGCGACACACAACAATCTTAAAGTACTTATCAAGTATTTAAATTGGCGTCTCTTTTTATCCAGTTTAATTTTGACTTTAAACATTCTTGCATATACTTAAATAATATTTTGAGTTTCCTTGTTTTCATCTTACTATAGGTTTAAAAATAGCATTGGTGCAATATAATCAACAGGTTATAATATACAAAAACAATTGGCTTTATGCATTTCTTTTAATTAATATTATTGATGGAACAAATGCAAGTTACGTAGAAAAACTAATGGGATGCCATGTGTTTTTCAAAAATCAAAGATTGCGATGTGTCCCTTTAATTTACCAGTGATTGTGATTGAAAATCACTACCGATACCACCAGATTTTCTATTGGAAATTAATATTAATACCGTGTATTGTAATTAAATTATTGTGTTTATGCGTTAAATACACGTAACAATATAAACACTAGAGTTGCATTTCTTTTTTGTTTCTTTAGTATATAAACAAAGTGTGTCTTACAACCAATAAATTGTAACTTTTTCTATGAAAAGTTTACCGAGAAGATGACAATATTGATATACGAGCAATTGCGAATATAAAAATACTGTAAACGGTGATAAATTTCTTTTTCATTGGAGATAAGAATACCACCAAACTCGACCTGTACTCGATATTACAGCCTTCATTACAGATCCAGCTTGAGGAGAGTTACTTTTTGTTATTATTTTAATTTTATAAGGATTCTTGATATCACTTTGTCTGGGTTTTTGTCAATATTACTCAAGTTACTCAAGTTTCTTGGACATGCTTATCTCCGTCTGATATCAGCAGTTACGGTGCAATAAATGTGAGGGCTTTAAAAATGACTCACTGAAAATAAACAAAAATTATACCCTGGTTTAATATCTTATTTCAAAATCAGTTGCGAGTCTAAACCATTTCATTTTCACTTTGATCAATGACAATTCATTATTGGGATAAACTGGTTTTGAATAGGCCATATACAAGGGCTGTCCTGAAATAAGTTTACAAATTAGATGTAAGAATTATTGAAACTATATATATATGAGGTTTTTGAAAGTACATTATTTCTTACTTCTGGCTAATAACTGATGGATTGAGGTTTACCACCACCAATTTCACATAAACCTCCGAGGTGTAGTAGGATGTAGTTCCTATAATAAAAAGTAATCCCTCCTTTTGTTCTCCTTTTGTTGTTGTATGTATCATAAGTATTGATAGGTTTTACTGGATTATTGATGAACATTTTTCAAATTTCAAATCTATGCATAAACCTTGTGAGCAACTATCAATGAAAACAGCTATACCCATGACCTGTTTAGCAAAAAACAAGAACTTTCTTGCATGTCTTGCAACCCCACCTTTTCTGGTGATTTTTCAAGTGGAAAACTATGTTTCTATATGAAAATTACAATGCTGAATTATACATACTTGAGTTGAAGTAGCAAATCATTAATATGTGACATTTTAACATTGATGTAAATGGGGAAAATAATTGGTGGTTTCAAACCTTGATATATAATTGTATTATCATATGAAGCCTTGCTAATTTGGATAAATACCTACTTATTCATAGACATTTCAAACAAATCTCATAATTTCCTCTGATTATTAGTTTTAACAAGAGATAAATTATACTGATGTCATTTGATCGTGCAGATATTAAACCACAGACATCTTTATTGTCCAAGTTATGTAGTTTATCGCAATATTTCTTTATCAGTTCTGATCAGTGACCTGGTAATTTACTGAGACATTATGAGCTCCAATCAGTCGCATGTACTCTAACACTCGTCCAATTTAATTTACATGTGCTCTAATCAGTCACATGTACTCCAATCAGTCACATGTACTCTAATCAGTTATATGCACTATAATCAGGCATATGTACTCTAATCAGTTATATGCACTGTAATTAGGCATATGTACTCTAATCAGGAATATGTACTCTAATCAGTCATGTACTCTAATCCATCATATGTACTTTAATCAGTCATATGTACTCTAATCAGTCATATGTACTTTAATCAGTCATATGTACTCTAATCATTTACATGTACTCTAATCAGTCACATGTACTTTAATCAGTCACATGTATTATAATCAGTCACATATGCTCTAATCAGTTCCATGTACTCTAATCAGTCTCATGTACTCTAATCAGTCACTACCCAGTATGCGTATTCTAATCATTGACCTCTATTGATATTGCTGCAGACCTATTTAATGTTCATCCAAGTTGATAAACGTTCATACGAGCACGGTTTCCTGCCAAGTATAACTTTCCATTGTTCTTATCATATGCAATACAATTAGAGACAGCTCCAGCTTGGCCTTTGTCTAGCAGTGTCTGTATCTTGGTGCAATCAGCAGTGCAATGCTGGATATTTGGTGTATCTCCACCAAAAGCGATATACAAGGACCCATCTTCATCTATTGCTATGCCAAATGGTACCCTCAATCTATCTTCACTGTAAATAGCCTTGACCTCTCCCTCCAGGGTCATACAGATCACTTTATTCCCTTCAGACTTGTAGAACACATTGTCATCCAGATTAGCTGCAATATCTCCTACTTTACTCGATAAATGTTTCCCATTTTGACCAGTAGTGATCTTTCTTAGTACTTGTCCAGTCATGTCCAGTATCTTAAGGTGAGGAGAATCAGGCCCATAACTAACAATTAGTTTATCTTGACATGCAGCTATTCCATAACACCCTTTATCTGTCCTAATGACACGTCCTAAAGATAACTTATCAGCCACTTTCAGGAACTGAATCTTACCTTCATCATGTAAAGTAACTACCAGTTGCCCGTCCCTGACCACTGAGAGAAAACCGGGTGTAGAGTCGAACTTGACTTCAGAAACAGTTTTTGTCTCTGAATCCACAAGTTTTACTGAGTAGTTCTTGAAATCAAGCATAGCGAGTCTTCCATCAGACAGTACATCAATGCCAATGTTCACTGGTACTTCTTCATCTTCCTGTGTAGAGATATTGATATCTTCTAACTGTTTTACTACTCTCTTGTGTTGTTTAAGTGTCCCTAAACTTTGAATTTCTGTTATAAGTTTCAGGTCATGATTTTCAACAAACTGGAAAACTGTAGGTTTGGAATCAATGAGTGTTTGACATCTTGTACCTTTTTTTTCATTGAATGCCAGTTGCATCTTTTTCAGCAAAACAAAGTTCTGGCTGTCAGAATCCTTCCCGGTTTCCAAGGTTACCTTCATAGAACTCATTTCTTGATTAATCTGAATACTTTGTTCTTGTGAACTTTTCAGTCCTGCTAGAATTTCTTTGACTATTTCATCCTTCTCGTCTATTGCTTTCTGGACTAAATCTTTGACGTGGTTGATAATGTCTTCTCCCAATTGAGTGACGGCATCTGAATAGGCTTGGCTCTTTATTTCAGTAGCGATTATTATCTCTTTAGACTTTTCTTCTGTTTCTTGAAATATTTTTTGTCTTTTTTTAATTACTTTGAGACCTTTTCTATATTCGTATGAGTCAGTAGTTCCTTCAGAAATTGCTGGAATGTACTCCACCCCACACGTAAGATGGCCGAGGGTCACACAAACATTACATGCTAATTTTTTGTGACTTTTGCAGTAATATTCTAGAATCTTCCCATGATGCTTGGAACATTCCTCGGTGCACATGTCCTTAGGCTGCTGTATTTTGTGTGCTTGGTTGGCATCTTTGGGCATTGCGTGTTTATCCTGAATAACATGCTTCCTTGTTGCTGTAACTTTCTTATGGTACTGAATACAATCTTGGCAAAGATATTCGCCACATACCACACAGAATCCTCGAGCTTCTACGTGTTGATCATCATCGGCACATGGATGACAGAACAGGTCAAAGTTTTCTTCTGAGGCACAACATTGGTCATTGGGCAATGCCCCCATATTGCCGGACACATTGCCACTCAGTGCCCCCTTTTTGCAGGGCACTTCATTGCCACCTAATGCCCCCTTTTTGCCGGGCACTTCATTGCCACTCATTTTGAGCTTGTATTAATATTGTTTTAAATTCATCATTATATAAAATACAATATTCCCAGTTTAAAATAAAAAAAATGAGTTTACTTATTGAGAAATATTAAGCTCTTCTTCCTGTTAGATCACAGTGAATATGAATGGCTATAAAGTTTTATAAACATGTCGTTGAATGTCTTTGAAATATCGGAATAATAAGGGCTGTTACATATGTTCTTTCCCAGTTTAAAATAAAAAAAATGAGTTTACTTATTGAGAAATATTAGGCTCTTCTTCCTGTTAGATCACAGTGAATATGAATGGCTATAAAGTTTTATAAACATGTCGTTGAATGTCTTTGAAATATCGGAATAATAAGGGCTGTTACATATGTTCTTGAACATTAGCTGGCTGTATTGTGCAATAGTTAGCCAAACAGTATTGCCACAGTATAAACATGTACATGTTTACCAAATGCAGCGTATTAAACAATTTTCTATGCTACCAGACCAGACAAGAAAACTTGTATTAAAATATTAATGAAACATAACCATTCAATTTTATTTACTTTCAGTCAGCAATTTCTATAAAACTTTTCATCTACCCTCAACCCTTTTCATCAACCCTCAAAAACTTTAACTTGCATATTTATTTTATTGATAGATTGTTGGGATGAAAAGGTGCAGAATATTTAGAAATTAGAATAACATTAGCTGGCTGTATTGTGCAATACTTAGGCAAACAGTGTTGCTGCAGTATAAACATTTACATATTTACTAAATGCAGCATATTAAACAATTTTCTAGGCTGATCAGACCAGACAAGCAAAACTTAAATTAAAATATTGATGAAACATAAATTTCATTTACTTTCTTCCAGTCAGCAGTTTCTATAAAACTTTTCATCAACCCTCATAAATAGTTTGATAAATGGACCTATTTTTAGCTCTCCTGAGCTCGAAGTGCTTAAGGGTGAGCTATTGTGATCGCCCTTTGTCTGCCCGTGCGTGCTGACGTGCGTGTGTCCGTCCACAATTGCTTCAAACAACTTAAACAACTTCTCCCCTGAAACCGCTTTGCCAATTGTGACGAAACTTCAATGAAATGTGATTCTTGGTTGGTATTCTCTCAAGATTGTTCAAATCATGGAAATCCATGCAGAACTGTGGTTGCCTTGGCAACTGATGCCATGGCA
The DNA here is from genome assembly GCA_037043455.1 of Cyrtodaria siliqua. NCBI lineage: Eukaryota > Metazoa > Mollusca > Bivalvia > Adapedonta > Hiatellidae > Cyrtodaria > Cyrtodaria siliqua. Next base: position 44,045 of record JAWPHD010013791.1, on the reverse strand, counting down.
ACTGAAGAAAACAAGCTGGAAAACTTTAAAAATCTTCTCTAAAACTACTGGCTCAATTTCAAAATAATTTCAAAATAATTTCACAGAAATGATGTTTGGGTGACCCTCTACCAAAACTTTTCAAACTGGGTTGATTACTCAAAAAACATGTCCGTCAGATGGCGGGGCTTATTTTTGTCTCGCGTTTTCGAAGAAAAAAGGCGAAGGCGTCAGCATTCAAGTTTTGCGTTTAGCTCATTTTCTCACAAACTGTATACACTAGACCTTTCAAACTGTGTGGAGTGCGTGGTCCAGTGGTAGAGCGCCGAACTCAGAATAGAGAGGTCGTGGGTTCGATCCTCGCCGCGGCCGCGTTATTTATCCTTGAGCAAGATAATTAATCCACATTGCTTAGTACTGGTTCTACCCAGAGAGTGATTAATCTAAGTTGCAATAACTTGTTTTGCAATCGATGTAAAATAAATATGTTTAAACTAAACTTTGCTTATAGTTGTATCTTGGATGGTACATCGCAACATGACAAAGCAAATGTGGAACTGACCTTGACCCTCCAAGCAAAGTGCAGATAACTTAATAATTTTTAGGTTCAACTTTTGCGTTTAGGTCACTTTTTCACAAACTGTATGCACTAGACCTTTAAAACTTTGCTTATAGTTGTATCTTGGGTGGTACATCGCAACATGACAAAGCAAATGTGGAAGTGACCTTGACCCTCCAAGCAAAGGGCAGATAATTTTATAATTTTACCTTCAACTTCTGCGTTGAGGTCAATTTCGTGCAAACTGTATGAACTACACCGTTCAAACTTTGTTTATAGTTGTATCTTGGGTGGTACATCACAGCGTGACAAAGCAGATGTGGATTTGACCTTGACTCTCCAAGCAAATGGCAGATAACCTTATAATTTTTACCTTCAACTTTGGCGTTTAGATCACTTTTTCACAAACTGTATGCACTAAGACCTTTCAAACTTTGCTTATATTTGTATCTTGAGTGGTACATCGCAACGTGACAAAGCAAATGTGGATATGACCTTGACCCTCCAAGCATGGGGCAGATAACTTAATAAGTTTTACCTTCAACATTTGCGTTTAGGTCACTTTCTTACAAACTTCAAACTTTGCTTATAGTTGTTTCTTGGATAGTACATCACAAGGTGTCAAAAAGCAATTGTGGATGTGACCTTCACCATCCAAGCGAAGGGCAGATAACTTTAATTGTTACATTTACATCACTTTCTCATGAACTATAATTATGCACTAGATGTTTTAAACCTAATTTATAGCTTAATCTTTGGAAGACAAAATATTCTATTTAGTCATAGTTGTGTCTTGGGTAGTGCAACTTTTTGGACTCATGGATTTCATCGTGACCTACTTTTTGGAGCTGATGATTTTTAGATCACCTGAGCCGAAGGCTCAAGGTGATCTATTGGGATCACTCTTCGTCCGTCGGCCGTCCGTCATCCGTTGTCCGTCGTCGTTGTTAACTTTTGCTTCAAATGACTTCTCCTCAGAAACCGCTTGGCCAATTTTGACCGAACTTCACATGGATGATCCATAGATAAATGCTTTTTAGATTTATTAAAATTAGGTCAGCGCGACATCCAAGATAGCCACCATTACCATATATGGTTGAAACAAAATCTTCTTCTGAAGAACTGCTGTACAGATTTCAACAGTTTTTCTTTTAAAATGGTCGCCAACGCCTAGACTATTAAGTTTGTTCAAATGAAGTCACAATTTTACATAGGCTTATATAGGAAAAAAATTAAAAGATCTTCTCTGAAACTACAAGTCAGAGGTATTTTGCCCGTACTATAAGCTTATGTTCTTTTACCGAGTTTGTTATAGTTGGAATTTCATGCCCAACCACAGGGACTAGATACAGCAGAAGTAAAAGTTTGAATTTCATGCCCAACCACAGGGACTAGATACAGCAGAAGTAATAGTTTGAATTTCATGCCCAACCACAGGGACTAGATACAGCAGAAGTAATAGTTTGAATTTCATGCCCAACCACAGGGACTAGATACAGCAGAAGTAAAAGTTTGAATTTCATGCCCAACCACAGGGACTAGATACAGCAGAAGTAAAAGTTGGAATTTCATGCCCAACCACAGGGACTAGATACAGCAGAAGTAAAATTTGGAATGTTATGCCCAACCAAGGGACTAGATATAGCAGAAGTAAAAGTTGGAATTTTATGCCCAACCACAGGGACTAGATACAGCAGAAGTAAAAGTTGGAATTTTATGCCCAACCACAGGGACTAGATACAGCAGAAGTAAAAGTTGGAATTGTATGCCCAACCACAGGGACTAGATACAGCAGAAGTAATAGTTTGAATTGCATGCCCAACCACAGGGACTAGATACAGCAGAAGTAAAAGTTGGAATTTTATGCCCAACGACAGGGACTAGATACAGCAGAAGTAATAGTTTGAATTTCATGCCCAACCACAGGGACTAGATACAGCAGAAGTAATAGTTTGAATTTCATGCCCAACCACAGGGACTAGATACAGCAGAAGTAAAAGTTTGAATTTTATGCCCAACCACAGGGACTAGATACAGCAGAAGTAATAGTTTGAATTTCATGCCCAACCACAGGGACTAGATACAGCAGAAGTAAAAGTTTGAATTTCATGCCCAACCACAGGGACTAGATACAGCAGAAGTAATAGTTGGAATTTCATGCCCAACCACAGGGACTAGATACAGCAGAAGTAAAAGTTGGAATTGTATGCCCAACCACAGGGACTAGATACAGCAGAAGTAATAGTTTGAATTTCATGCCCAACCACAGGGACTAGATACAGCAGAAGTAAAAGTTTGAATTTCATGCCCAACCACAGGGACTAGATACAGCAGAAGTAATAGTTTGAATTTCATGCCCAACCACAGGGACTAGATACAGCAGAAGTAAAAGTTTGAATTTCATGCCCAACCACAGGGACTAGATACAGCAGAAGTAATAGTTGGAATTTTATGCCCAACCACAGGGACTAGATACAGCAGAAGTAAAAGTTGGAATGTTATGCCCAACCAAAGGGACTAGATACATAAAACCATAACAATAGTTCATATAGAGAGCATGTTAACCAAATAAATAGTTTTTAAAAGAGTATACACTTGTATTCAAAGTGCAATTCCGACGTTATTATAAATTTATTGGAACATTATATTGGATTTTCATCAAGTTAAAAAAAAATTGTTTAAAGCTCTACTGGCGCATAAAGAACTTAATATTGGATGTCAATTTGTCTTCAGATAACATTTGTTTGTTTCCACTCTAGCAGATTCATCTTTCAACCTATTGTTTCCAAACTCAGCAAGATTGTTGTTAGTGATAAATGCTTGGACCCATTTCAATATTAGCCATGTCAGATAAGTCAAACCAGAATGATGTCTCTTGATTTATTGCGAAAAAACTATCACCTTCATCCAATCTTTTCCATACACAGTCAGATTGTTGATATTAAGGAAAGCTCGGACCCATTCAATACCAACTGTCGGAATAGGTTGGAATAGTTGGACCTAAATTATATTACTTTGGATTTAATAGAAACGGCTTTAATTTTATTGTATCCACTTTTTCACCTTCATCTTTCATCCAATCTTTTCCAAATGCGGCCAAATTGTTGCTATCAATAAAAACTCAGATCTCTCCAAAAACCAGCTACATGTATGTCGGATTTGTAACATCTGAGTCATGGCCCTTGATTTATTGGAAATTCTATATTTTGCTTTGTTCCTTCTTGAGTGCCTACGTGGATATAGGATAGTAAAGATGCTGCTACTAAAACTTTCTCTCCTGTCACTGCCGTAGATTTGAATCCCACTGGGAGCTCCACTTGTCAAGTGAGAAAGTGTTGATCCTTATGGATGACAGGAGGAAGCAGTACTGGTTCTACCTAGGGAAAACTTGGTGGTCTGCATCTACCACAAAAAAAATGACCTTTGTATATGGCCTAAAATGTGCTTAAAGTGTCGAAAACGCCATTCAAACAAGACACATATCTTCTTCATTTTTTATCTGAACTTTATCAATCGTTTGTCAGATTGTTAATTTCATTTAAAATTCTGACAAGTTCAAAAACTAGATATATTGTACCGGAAATGGCTTTTGAATTATTGAATAACAGTTTTACATAAGAGTTATGTGGGAAACTCTTTAAAATATGTATGCCCGGTCCGATCATAAGGTAAGGGGAATGATTTTTTGGAAAAAAATGAATATATGGACCTTTTATTTTACAGTCACATATTTTCTTACCAAATCAGCAAAAACTGTTTACATTAATTTGATTAATAAATGATTAATGTTGAATTAACTTTCAGTCAGCAATTTCGATGGAACTTTTTCAGTAACCCTCATCAATAAGCCAGGTCAATATATGGTGACTGTTGTTATCACTAAATTGATTTAGGATATTACCAGTGAACTTTGGCTGGGATATCAGGTGGATCTAATGTGATGAGAAGATTGTATTTGTATATAGGTGTAAACTTCAACTTGAAGATTACACAGGGGTACCGGCATTAAACAAGGGTACACGTTAGACATGGGTACCAAAATAAAATGTGCACCAGTACTGTCATTAGATATTGGTACCCATTATTGGTACCATGGGTACCATCATAACAGATAAGTATCATCATTAAACACGGGTACCAGCATTACACATGGGTACCAGCGTTACATTAACATTAGAGTATTAAATTTGCGTACCAGCATTATATATCAGTACCAGCATTATACAAGGGTACCATCATAACACATGGGTACCAGCGTTACATTAGCATTACAGTATTAAATTTGCGTACCAGCATTATATACATGTGTTTGTTTGGTGTTTTACGTCATTTTCAACACATGTTAGGTTATATATAACGGTCAGTTTTTTGTGGTGGAGGCAGACCACCCACCTTTACTGGGTCTAGAATAAACCTATACTTTTAATCCGCACATATACATTATTATATGACCTGAACAACTGAATAGAGTTTTGATAAACTTTTTTGTAGTGTAATTTTGCTGTTATTTGGTGGGTTAGTTTATTTTATTGCCCAATCAAATGATATATCCAAACCCTATACAGGTGTTCAGGTCATAAAATAATGCATATGTACCAATTAAAAGTATTTATTCTCGGATTCTTAATTCATGGCTCCAATTTTGGATTTTGGTCTGGCTGGTTAAAGTCATTTTTAATGTGTCTATAGAGTTTGGATTCTCAAATATATAGGTGTATAAGTACATAAGTATACCTCTTCATCAGTAGGTGACTAATCATGCCTGTACCTTGGTTATACAGGATATGTGGTGGCACGCCCCCTGATGCAGGGAACCGGCGGAGAGCATCAGATGAGTTTCTACCACGTGATGGGGTCCCAGAAGAAAAATGTCAAAGTGTTCAGTAGGAATGCGGGTGAGGCCCCGGGGCGCATGGAGTTTTTGAGACACAAGAGATTCATCGTCAAAGTGCAGCTGCCGATAGGTAATGTCAGGACTGTTGTTTCTCGGACCTAAAAAAAAAAATAAGTTGCATAACTGTATTTTTATGGATGTGAAGCACGCTGGCACTTAAACATATCTGTGTTAAATATCACCTGGCGTCATTTTGCATCATTAGAAAAGTCACTTTCGGTTAAGATCTGCATTTTGTTCTGCTGCTTAGCATGGCAGACACTTAGGGATCATTATTTCATCTGTGTCGTCGTCTGCCATCATCATCCGTCCATCACACCTAACCCTGTCCATAATTTGAAAAATATTTGACCTTCATGAAACGTAATAAACATCTTCATCTCCAAGGAATGTTGTTACTCATGTCCAATTACTCTGACTTTCATTTTGGCAGAGTTATGCCCCTTTTCTTAAGACTTTAACCTTCAACCTGACGTAACTGTATAACTTTTAAAAAAAGCTCACGGCAGACAACACATACATACCCCTAAACAGCGAAAATCACGCTATTTTTTTCCCAATTTAGACAGTCTCACGCTTCTTTTTCCATAAATCAGCAGGCCTAGGCTTTTTCCCAATTTTCTTGAAAAAAAACCTGCTGTTTCTTGTAGGGCTGAAACGAGTACCCGGGTACCCGCGGGTCGAGTCCGATCTCTCGGGTACCCGGGTACAAATTTATTACCCGTTACCCGATGTTACTCTTTCACTGCCGATTTTCTGGGTAATGTTTCTGTGTTTGCCAAGTTTATTTTGGTCAAACTTACATATAAACATTTCCGGATTTGTTTACCACCAGATGTAGTATTGATAAAGTTATCTCCCATACAATGGTTATAAAATGAAAGTTTATTGTGCGGATTCCAAGATACTATATGCGGTGCCTAATCCTGGACATTGACAGTCAATTGCAAGTCACCGATCGACGACAGTGGCCGTGAAGGAGTTTATTTTAAAAGAGGGACGTTTATATTGATAACACGTTTGATTTATTTCATGTCTTTCGTTCCAACTCTATACTATTGTACTGCTCGAAATAAATGTAACACACCGGGCGTTGTTATAAATTTGTACAAAATTATTTTTTGCGGTTTATTGTCAAACTTCCAAATCTCGTCCTTCAGTTTCTCTTCTTATATTTAAGGCAGAAAGTATATAATGATATCCCTAAATTTAATCTTTTTAGACGATACCTTTAATAAGTCTGCAGAAGCCATTTTGGTAGAAGAAAGGGGGACAACCTTTTGAAACAGCTTGAACAGGTTTAATATGCGGGTACAAGGGGTATAATTGTCCGAAGGGTACCCGGGTACGAATTTTGTACCCGTTTCAGCCCTAGTTTCTTGTAACATCATGTTTGAAAGTGTGTCGGACCTAAATGATGTGCATCCTTGGTATTTTCTGATAGTTCTAAGATTGCAGTGCAACTACAGTCTAATTAATCTGGTGGAGTTACTGTCTTCTTGCGAGTTATTCTTGTTCCTTATGTTTGCAGGTGTCCAGAAAGGAGATATGATGGTGTACAATGCAGACAGGACATGTGAAGGATTTATCTTCCACACAGAGAAGGGTATACAACTTGTCCGTATGTTTTTGCGCATGCCTGAATTTGCGCTTTGTTCGCACACGCATCTAAGAACATAAAGTTTCGCAATAACTATATAAAACAGTTTTTTGGGGGCGAGTGGAGTGGTGGGGTGTTGTTTGTGTGTGTGGGTGGGAGAGGGGGGGGGGAGGGTAATTTAATGGTATGCTTTTTAAAATTATCAACTTCATAAGTACCGTCTGCGGTGATTACTTGTATATCCCTACGAGCGGGGGTTGGGGGATGGGGATGGAAGGCCTTTGAAGATTATCATTATCTGTTTTTCACACACCTCTGGCAATGTGGATAATGCATTGACAAATTAATTAACAACTAACCAGTTATGTCGTCTATGCACTGACGAATGTCATGATGACATTTGTAAATAAATGTGTTAATTATCCTTTGCTATGTCTTCATATTTTATTTCCGCAAAAATTAGAATTTCGAGCACAAAATAAATGAAAACGTAGATATTTCTGTGAAATTTACCCAACGTGAACATTATCCAATGTTGAGTGTATTTACATTAATTTCATATTTGTCTGTTTCTAACAGGTTACAGCCAGTTAGCTGAAAAGATTAGAAAGGTGGGCATGATGGGTATAAAGGCATTTTTCTGGGGTGAGGTCGCAGACGGACAGGAAGGCTTGTTCAAAGTGTTTCACGGTAAAACAGCACCATACCAAAGTTGGTAAATTCCTAAAAATCACCAAAACTGAAATGGAAAAGTTGGTAAAATTCTGGAAATCAACAAAACTGAAATGGTAAAGTTGGTAAAATCCTTGAAGTCATCAAAACCGAAATGGTAAAGTTGGTAAAATCCTGGAAATCAACAAAACTGAAATGGAAAAGTTGGTAAAATCCTGGAAATCAACAAAACTGGAATGATAAAGTTGGTAATATCCTGAAAATCACCAAAACTGAGATGGTAAAGTTGGTAAAATCCTGGAAATCACCAAAACTGAAATGGTAAAGTTGGTAAAATCCTGGAAATACCAAAACTGAAACTTCAGATTATTTTGTAAATAAATAAATTGGCATCATTCGATAGCTAACTGCCGCATCTTACTCTGAACTTTCTTATGATACAAAATAATGTGGAAAACTTTTGTGAAGTGCAACACTGGATGTTAAAGGGACACACGGCAATCTTGATGTTTTTATCAAGCAGTGAAATATGCGTCTCAATTTATTAACCCTGAATCATTTTGACATTAAACCTGCTTGCATATAATTCAATAACATTTTGAGTTTTCTTATTCTAACATCGGTTTTAGTGTATTATTGGAGCAATATTATCAACAATTAGCAATCTGTAAAAACAATTTTCTGTAAACTATTCTTATAATTGATATTAATGATTGAACAAATACAAATTCTGCAGAAAAACACGACGCCGCAAGTTTTTCAAAAATCAAGATTGCCATGTGTCCCTTTAATAGAAAACAGCTTCTTACAGGTTGTAAGGTTGTATTGTCCATCTGAAATATGGGTAATTTGTCACGTGATTGGCTATAATGTGGATTTTTAGTAATGTATGTTGAACCTGTGTTCGTATTAACTTGTTGTTTCGCCTGTGTAGCATGGCAGACACTTAGGAATGACTTTGTCCGCCATCGTCTGTCTCCATCGTCCATCACACTTCAACCTGCAACTTAACCTAGTTCAAAAACTTGAAAGTATTTGAACTAAGCATACGGCAGAGGAACCAAGTGTTCTGTGAAACACTTTTTCTAGTTTATTTTACGGTTCCGCCATGAAGGTGGAACGTGCATATGGTGTTTCCCTCGTCCATACATCCTACCGTACGTTGGTATGAAATAAGCTTTACATTCATGTTTTGTGTGAAGTACATTTTGGTGTGATTGACAGCACAAAATATTGGCACCCGTGTCCCACGAACACATTTTTTGTGTGTATTTTTGTCTTTGCATGTGTTTTTTTGTTTTTGTTTATATGGAACTTCTCTTCATTTAGAAGAAAAAAATATCTAGATGTATATACACTTCTCAAAACTGCTGACTTATATATATCGATGGGTTGAATGTTTTTCAATAAAATAAAAAGGAAATACCAATTCAATCATTTTTACATCATTTCATTTTATTTTTTTCATGGGCAATGCTAGAACTAAACCACAATAAGCAATTACAAACGACCCATGTAAACACTAAAGTCACACTTTTCATTTCTTGTTCATAAAAGTGTGACTTTAGTGTTTACATGGGTCGTTTGTAATTGCTTATTGTGGTTTAGTTCTAGCATTGCCCATGAAAAAAATAAAATGAAATGATGTAAAAATGATTGAATTGGTATTTCCTTTTTATTTTATTGAAAAACATTCAACCCATCGATATATATAACCCAAAACGTGAGCGGTGTAGTTAGCAGTTTTGAGAAATGTATATGTATATGCCTTAATTAGGAATGATTGTAACCTCTTAAAGGCTTTTCTTCGGGGTCTAGTTGTTTAACTTAAAGGGACACATGGCAATTTTAATGTATTTATCAAGCATTAAAATTAGCACATTGATTCATTAATCCTGTATCATTTTGACTTTAAACCGGCTTGTATATAATTAAAAAAACTTTTGATCAGATTTATGTCTCCCCCCACACTGGAGGAGACATAATTTTATTATGTTTAGCATGCATGTCTGTCTGTCCGTCACAAGTCGTGTCCACTCCATATTTCTTGAACCGCTTGAGGGATGTTGATATAACATGGCACAAATGTTCACCATATCGAGACGACGTGCAGAGCGTATCTTCCAGCCACGTCTGTTCAAGGTCAAAGTCTCACTTAGAGGTCTAATGTCATCATCTGTCTGTCCGTCACAAGTCGTGTCCGCTCCATATCTCTTGAACCGCTAGGGGGATTTTGAAATAACTTGGCACAAATGTTCACCATATCGAGACAATGTGCAGAGCGCAACTTTCAGCCACGTCCTTTCAAGGTCAAGGTAACACTTAAGAAGTCGAAGGTCATATGCACTATATTTCGTGTCCGCTCCATATCTCTTCAACCGCTTGAGGGATTTTGAAATAACTTGGCACAAATGTTCACCATATCGAGACGACGTGCAGAGCGCAACTTTCAGCCAGGCTGGTTATGCATTACACTGAGAGTGTGGGGGGAGACATGTTATTGTTACAAAAACAACCCCGTCTAATTTTCCTTATTCTGCCGTGGGTTAAATGTATTATTGGTGCAATATAATCAACAGTTAGTATTAATATGCAGTATAATCAACAGTTAGTAATATGCAAAAGACATCGCTATGAACTACTGTAATATTTATTATTAATGATTTCAAAAATGAAAATTATGTAGAAAAACTAACTCGACGTCTCGAGTTTTACAAAATATAGATTGCCTTTCGTCTCTTTGAAATTGACAAATTATGAATGTTCTTTTCTAAAGGACCTGTACATAATGAATGAGCCTAACCTGACTCCTTATTTACAAGATAATCACCGTAATATGTGCTATCCTAGGTTACACACCACGGTTAATTTCAGCATATTTTAAAGGGACACACGGCAATCTTTAAGTTTTTATCAAGCACTGAAATTAAGGGCAGGAAAATTTGTTTCTGAGTTAATCGTCCTATGTAATATTTGAAAAGTCAAATTGATAAATTGTTGAAGAATTTATCTGAATTTCTACTCGTTCTGCATCACTGAGCACTCGTCATGGTGAGCGGACGAGTGGAATGTTCGTGCCCTGAATAAGTGTCCCGATTTATTTATCCAGTATTATTTTTACTTTAAACCTGATTGCATGTAATCAAATAAATTTCGAATTTTCATTTTTCGTCTTAATCAATCATAGGTTTAAATATATTAATAGTGCAATAGAATCAATTGTTAATAATATCACACAAAAAGTTGCTTTATACTATTCTTACGGATGGCGGGAGGTGTACAGTGCTGGTTATACCCAGGAAAAGTCGGTGGTCTGCCTCCACCACAAAAAATTTGACCGTCATATTTAATATATAACCTTACATGTGTTGAAAATGACGTAAACACCATACAAACACCGTACAAACACCATACAAACAAACTTATGACTAATATTAATGACTGAACACGTGCAAGTTATGTAGAACTATAACACATGAACTATAACACGTGCAAGTTATGTAGAACTAGAATTTTGATAATGAATACCTTTTGGGTAGATTCGCTTAAGAAATGTGGTTGCTATGGTAACAAAACTTGTAAAAAATTGCTAAAAATTGCTTGTCTTCTTTATAACTCTAGAGCAGCTGGCACTACAAATTTCAAACTTGGCGTTACAAACTCCAAACTTGGCAGAAATATTTGTATCATGGTCTAGTTGTGCACCTCCTGTTTTGGGTAGTTTCGCATAAGAAATGTGGTTGCTGTGGTAACAAAACTTGTAAAAAATTACAAAAAATTGCTTGTCTTTGCAATAACTCAAGAACAGCTACCACTACAAACTTCAAACTTGGCAGGAATGTTTGTGTCATGGTCTATTTGTGCACCTCCCCTTTTGGGTAGTTTTGCTTAAGAAATGTGGTTACTATGGTAACAAAACTTGCAACAAATTACAAACAATTGCTTGTCTTCATGAACTCGAGAACAGCTGTTGAAGAAGGGGCATATATATTTTACAAACATCTCTTGTTAATATTAATGATTACAAAAATGTGAGTTATGTATAAAAATATTAAAGGGATGCCATGGGTTTTAAATATATCAAGATTGCTGTGTGTCCCTTTAAATTCAAATTATGTTTTGGACCAACATTATTATTACAGATAGTAAATCTTATGGCATCAGTGCTTGTGGTATTTTCCTTTGGAGGGACGTCAATGCATACATGTGATATTTTCAGAGAGCTTAACCAGGGGATCTGATGTGGTGAACTTAAAAATATTAGGGTGGGGTGAGGGCGGGGTGAATTCATCTTTAGAGAAAAAAATAAATATATATAAATATTCACTCCGTCCCACACAATTATGACAGTGACAATGTCTACATTAAACAATGAAAATTTAAATTTAAAAAAATGGCATTGCAATATAAATCATCAGAATATATTTGGCACTGGGAGCAATATTAAAAATTTGAATCGAATCATTCATTAATAATTATATAATATGCTTGTTATTTCCTAACTTTTATTTTGGAACATTTATATGTATTCTAGTCATTTGTTTACTTGCAGTATTAAACTAAAGTTGAAATATTAACTGGCCATTTTACTTGCAATATTAAACTCAAGTTGAAATATTAACTGGCCATTTGACTTGCAGTATTAAACTCAAGTTGAAATATACTACTGAAAATTTGCTAAGGATCACTTTTTTGCTGTCTTGGTGAAATAAATAGCATTATTTCTTTTTTACATGAAATTATTTAGGACAGTGGATGTATGGTCATGTGATCTCATGACTTAATTCAAATTGTGGAATTGTTGAAGAAATCAATGAAATTAATATCGTTATTGTGAATTAATTTCTAATAAAATTATATGGAAGAATAAAAGTGATCCTTAGCAAATTTCGAGTAGTATATTAACTGGCCATTTGACTGCAAGCCAGTTCTGGTGCTTTGTTGTAGGGCCGGGATAAGTGGCTATTTTTATATCTTGGTTATTTGTTGTGTATTACTCAACACCCTTTTTGTATTATTTGTTTATGATTACCAAATATGCCTTGATTATTTGTTGTGTATTACTCAACATTCCCTGTGTATTATTTGTGATTTCTAAAGATGCCTTGATTATTGGTTGTGTATTACTCAACATTCCCTGTGTATTATTTGTGATTACCAAATATGTCTCGATTATTTGTTGTGTAGTACTCAACATTCTCTGTGTATTATTTGTGATTTCTAAAGATGCCTTGATTATTGGTTGTGTATTACTCAACATTCCCTGTGTATTATTTGTGATTACCAAATATGTCTCGATTATTTGTTGTGTAGTACTCAACATTCCCTGTGTATTATTTGTGATTACCAAATATGCCTTGATTATTTGTTGTGAATTACTCAACATTCCCAGTGTATTATTTGTGATTACCAAATATGCCTTGATTATTTGTTGTGTATTACTCAACATTCCCTGTGTATTATTTGTGATTACCAAATATGCCTTGATTATTTGTTGTGTATTACTCAACATTCCCTGTGTATTATTTGAGATTACCAAATATGCCTTGATTATTTGTTGTGAATTACTCAACATTCTCTGTGTATTAATTGTGATTACCAAATATGCCTTGATTATTTGTTGTGAATTACTCAACATTCTCTGTGTATTATTTGTGATTACCAAATATGCCTTGATTATTTGTTGTGAATTACTCAACATTCCCTGTGTATTAATTGTGATTACCAAATATGCCTTGATTATTTGTTGTGAATTACTCAACATTCTCTGTGTATTATTTGTGATTACCAAATATGCCTGGATTATTTGTTGTGAATTACTCAACATTCCCTGTGTATTATTTGTGATTACCAAATATGCCTTGATTATTTGTTGTGAATTACTCAACATTCCCAGTGTATTATTTGTGATTACCAAATATGCCTTGATTATTTGTTGTGTATTACTCAACAGTCCCTGTGTATTATTTGTGATTACCAAATATGCCTTGATTATTTGTTGTAAATTACTCAACATTCTCTGTGTATTATTTGTGATTACCAAATATGCCTGGATTAAATGTTGTGAATTACTCAACATTCTCTGGTATTATTTGTGATTACCAAATATGCCTCGATTATTTGTTGCGAATTACTCAACATTCTCTGTGTATTATTTGTTTGTGATTACCAAATATGCCTTGATTATTTGTTGTGTATTACTCAACACCCTTTTTGTATTATTTGTTTATGATTACCAAATATGCCTTGATTATTTGTTGTGTATTACTCAACAGTCCCTGTGTATTATTTGTGATTACCAAATATGCCTTGATTATTTGTTGTAAATTACTCAACATTCTCTGTGTATTATTTGTGATTACCAAATATGCCTGGATTATTTGTTGTGAATTACTCAACATTCTCTGTGTATTATTTGTGATTACCAAATATGCCTCGATTATTTGTTGCGAATTACTCAACATTCTCTGTGTATTATTTGTTTGTGATTACCAAATATGCCTTGATTATTTGTTGTGTATTACTCAACACCCTTTTTGTATTATTTGTTTATGATTACCAAATATGCCTTGATTATTTGTTGTGTATTACTCAACATTCTCTGTGTATTATTTGTGATTTCTAAATATGCCTTGATTATTGGTTGTGTATTACTCAACATTCCCTGTGTATTATTTGTGATTACCAAATATGTCTCGATTATTTGTTGTGTAGTACTCAACATTCCCTGTGTATTATTTGTGATTACCAAATATGCCTTGATTATTTGTTGTGAATTACTCAACATTCCCTGTGTATTATTTGTGATTACCAAATAAGCCTTGATTATTTGTTGTGTATTACTCAACATTCCCTGTGTATTATTTGAGATTACCAAATATGCCTTGATTATTTGTTGTGAATTACTCAACATTCTCTGTGTATTATTTGTGATTACCAAATATGCCTTGATTATTTGTTGTGAATTACTCAACATTCTCTGTGTATTATTTGTGATTACCAAATATGCCCTGATTATTTGTTGTGAATTACTCAACATTCCCTGTGTATTATTTGTGATTACCAAATATGCCTTGATTATTTGTTGTGAATTACTCAACATTCTCTGTGTATTATTTGTGATTACCAAATATGCCTTGATTATTTTTTGTGAGTTACTCAACATTCCCTGTGTATTATTTGTGATTACCAAATATGCTTTGATTATTTGTTGTGAGTTACTCAACATTCCCAGTGTATTATTTGTGATTACCAAATATGCCTTGATTATTTGTTGTGTATTACTCAACATTCCCTGTGTATTATTTGTGATTACCAAATATGCCTTGATTATTTGTTGTAAATTACTCAACATTCTCTGTGTATTATTTGTGATTACCAAATATGCCTTGATTATTTGTTGTGAATTACTCAACATTCTCTGTGTATTATTTGTGATTACCAAATATGCCTCGATTATTTGTTGCGAATTACTCAACATTCTCTGTGTATTATTTGTTTGTGATTACCAAATATGCCTTGATTATTTGTTGTGAATTACTCAACATTCTCTGTGTATTATTTGTGATTACCAAATATGCCTCGATTATTTGTTGTGTAGTACTCAACATTCTCTGGCCCGTGTGGTTCCCGGGGGCCCCCGTTTGGTCAAGGGGCAAAGAATAGGGCCACTGCAGATCCCTTTGGAGGGGTAGGCAGAGGGGTAGAATCCCCCCAAAGTCATGTTCATTTTATCATTTTTTGTTCATGTCCATTAAAGGTCTTCATCATGATCCCTGCATTGTTTCAGGTGCTATCTCGCTCGCATCAAAAGAGCAGTGGCAGAAAAACAATAACGTGGCTCCAGAATTTGCAGCAACTCTGCAGTTCAGGGTGAGAAGGTTCTAGGCCCATTTTCCATATTTTATCTCGATGTACATGGAAGATGAGCCTGGCATGTTCATGCCTGTTAGGCGCCATATAACCTTTTCATGTGTTGGTGCGCCTTAAAACCCCAATTCAATTCAATTCAACATTCTTTGTGTATTATTTGTGATTACCAAATATGCCTTGATCATTAGTTGTGTAGTACTCAACATTCTTTGTGTATTATTTGTGATTACCAAATATGCCTCGAATATTTGTAGGGGCTGGCGTGGCTGGGAGTGGCTGGCGTGGCTGGGAGGCCCCGGGTTCAATCCTCCGTGGTGCCACTGAGTTCCGTCGGTGTGTTCTTGGGCAAGACACTTTACCTTAGCCTCGTCCGTCGGATGGGGACGTAAACCGGGCGGTCCCGTGTATCGGTCTATCCTCCGAGCACGTTAAAGAACCATAGGAATCTATTCGATAATAAGAGTAGGGCAGGTTCCCGGATTCCTATGTATCCTTCCCCTCTCTCTGGGGCGGCTCTAAATAACCTATACTGTGTTGATGAGCCGTTAAACAACATTCAATTCAATTCAATTCGAATATTTGTTGTGTAGTACTCAACATTCTCTGTGTATTATTTGTGATTACCAAATATGCCTTGATTAGTTGTTGTGTATTACTCATTATAGAGATTATTTTAACTGCTGGGATAGATTATAGGGAAATCCTTCACGAGATGGTAGATGCGTGGTAATCGCGTGGTTCTTTTCACGAACGAGTGTATGCGAGTGAGTGTAAAAAAACAAACACGGACGCCTACCACTGAGGAATGCATTTCCATATTATCAAACCCCACAGTTAAATAATATATTGATTACATTTTAAATCATTTTATGTATGATCTTAACCAGATTTATTGCTTTTATTGAACATTGTCAGCAACACTTTATTGAAGTCATGACTCAATGCCACAGTTAGTTATTTTTGTGTTTGGAGTTTGTTAATATTTAGCAATTATGAATATTCTTTCACCAAGAAGTCCCAATCTTTCACTCGCAGAAATGTTATAAAAATATGTAAACATCCCAAGTTTACTCCTGAAACTACTGGATTGATTTCCGTGAAACTTTACAAGAATGTTGCTCATGATGTCTAGTTGATCCTAGCAAATATTCACGTTGATGTGAAATCCAAGATGGCCACCAAAGCTAAAAATAGATTTTTAAAAAAGTTTGTAGCCGCTACTTTTTGAAAACTAAAAGTGATACTGGTATGGAACTTTTTCTAAAATGATCAGCATGATATGATCTGGTCCTTGTCGAAAACGTTTCGACGTTAACGTGGCTGCCAGTAGCCATCTTTGTTTACATGGAGTTACTCTGAAACTACTCAACAGATTTTCATGAAACTTAACAGGAATGTTGCTCTTGATATCTAACTGATCCTAGCAGAATTTTTTCAGATTCAGCCGAAAGTTCAAGATGGCCACCTCGGCTAAAATAGAGTTTTAAAAAACAAGTTTGTAGCAACTACTTCTTGAAAACTAATTGCTATTGATATGGGACTTTTTCTAAAATGATCAGCATGGCATGATGTTGGTCCTTGTCGAAAAATCGTTTTGATTTGACGTTAAACATGGCCGCCAGCGGTCCTCTTTGATAGCTCTACTGGCCAAGGGCCAGCAGAGCTTATGGGATGGTGTGTTGTCCGTCTTCCGTCCGTTAAATTTTGCTTGTGTTCACTCTAGAGGCCACATTTCTGATGCAATCATCATGAAACTTTGTCAGAATGTTTGTCTCAATGAAATCTCGGTCAATTTCAAAAATGGGTCATGTGGGGTCAAAAACTAGGTCACTAGGTCAAATATTGGAAAAACCTTGTGTACACTCTAAAGGCCATATTTTTGACCCAAGCTTGATGCAACTTTGTCAGAATGTTTGTCTTAATTATATCTTGGTCAAGTTTGAAAATGGGTCACATGGGGTTAAAAACTAGGTCACTAGGTCAAATACTTGAAAAACCTTGTGTGCACTCTAGAAGCCGTATTTCTGATCCAATCTTGATGAAACTTTGTCAAAATGTTTGTCTTAATTATATCTTGGTCAAGTTCAAAAATGGGTCACATGGTGTTAAAAACTAGGTCACTAGGTCAAACTTTGGAAAACCCGTGTGTACACTCTAGAGGCCATATTTTTGACCCAATCTTGATGAAACTTTGTCAGAATGTGTCTCAATGAAATCTCGGTCAAGTTCAAAAATGGGTCATGTGGGGTCAAAAACTAGGTCACTAGGTCAAATACTTGAAAAAACTTGTATACACTCTAGAGGTCATATTTGTTACCCAATCTTGATGAAATTTTGTCAAATTGTTTATCTTAATTATATCTTGATCAAGTTCGGAAATGGGTCACATGAAGTTAAAAACTAGGTCACTAGGTCAAATATTGGAAAAACCTTGTGTACACTCTAGAGGCCATATTTTTGACCCGAGCTTGATGCAACTTTGTCAGAATGTTTGTCTTAATTATATCTTGGTCAGGTTTGAAAATGGGTCACATGGAGTTAAAAACTAGGTCACTAGGTCAAATATTGGAAAAACCTTGTGTACACTCTTTGTCAAAATGTTTGTCTTAATTATATCTTGGTCAAGTTCAAAAATGGGTCACATGGTGTTAAAAACTAGGTCACTAGGTCAAACTTTGGAAAAACCGTGTGTACACTCTAGAGGCCATATTTTTGACCCGATCTTGATGCAATTTTGTCAGAATATTTGTCTCAATTATAGCTTGCTAAAGTTCGAAAATGGGTCACACAGGGTCAAAAACTAGGTCACTAGTACACTCTAGAGGCCATATTTCTGACCCGATCTTGATGAAACTTTGTCGAAATGTTGTCTTAATTATATTTTGGTCAAGTTCGAAAACTAGGTCACTAGGTCAAATACTTGAAAAACCTTGTGTACACTCTAGACACCATGTAGTACGACTCGATTCATCAATGGTATAACAGCCAGTAGAGCGTTCACATATAGTAAAACGTTGTAGCGACTACTCTTCTGAAACTACTTCACAGATTTTCATGAAGCTTTACAGGAATGTTGATCTCGATGTCTAATTCATCAAATTTCAGGTCGGCCGGAAATTCAAGATGGCCGCCACAGCCAAAAATATTTTTAAACAACAAGTTTGCTGCGACTACTTCTTGAAAACTGTAAGGCCATAAAAAAATAATTACCTGGTTCGCAGGCACGCCCGCACGTCTTTTTTTGGTGCCGCATTGCCGATTTTATCTTAAAAGTAATAAAATAAAAATTGGAAATGCGCTACCGAAATTTCGAAAAAAAAGTTCCGCATCCAAGTTCATTCCGGTTTTTACATGCAACTACCTCAGGGTAATCCCCTTGTGGGTAGACAGGTGCGCGGCCGACTATCTGCCGCTCTGCTCGCTAGCAATCTAGGAGTCAGACGCTTGAGACGCTTGGAACTAGTAGTTGCTACAGAACAGGCGATTTATCAAGCGTCTAATCGACAAAGTCTCACAACAACATGCAATAGTTCATGCGTGATCTAATACAAATATACGGACTTATTGTGATTGAAATACAAATATACGGACTTACTGTGATTGAAAGAGGCATATGTCGGGAAGAAATGATAAGGTAATGATCGACAATAGAGATGAGCTGATCCAACTGGTTATTGCACATGTATTTCGAGATATTTTGCATCAATACATGTATTGGAATTAAAAGTTTGGATTAAAAAAAAAATCGCCCGCGTGTCTGTTGACCACTGTAAAATTGTAAAAAAAAATGCGCCCGCCCGCATCTCTTCTCAGAAAAATTGGCCTGAGAACCAGGTAATTAATTTTTTGTGGCCTAAGTGATCTTTTTCTAAAATGATCAGCATGACATGATGTTGGTCCTTGTCGAAAAATCGTTTTGATTCGACTTTAAACATGGTTGCCAGCGACCATTTTTGTTTACTCTGAAACTAGTTGACAGATTTTCATGAAACTTCACAGGAATTTTATCTGCTATCAAAACCTATCAGTAGAGCGTCAAGGTCATTGACCTCTTGTTTTATTTTTTTTGGGAATTATTCATATATATATATATATATATCTGCCGAGTACTCTGTATATAACATTGAAATTACAGTTTGACGGTAAAGATGACTTAATAGAATTTTTTCCATATTTTAATTGTGTAATGCATGACAAATAATTCAGTTTTCGTAAAATTAGACTAGACGAATGAAGCACCAATAGTGGTGTGAACGACAGATTGCAATTTCAACATTTTAACAAAATAATTCAGTTTTTGTAAAATAAGACAAGACGAAGGAAGCACCAATAGGGATGTGAAAGACAGATTGCGGTTTCAACATCTTAACAGGAAAACCTTAAGTAAAAAGGGGGATAATGCTGGTGAAATACACAACAGAGTTATCATTCTTTTCCTAATATAACATTGTTTAATGATAATGAGCATGTGTGCCAAGTTTCAAAGCTGATGAAAATCGCCAAACTATAGGCCTAGATTTGCTATGCAATCTGGCTAAAAACAGAATAATGTTGAATAATACACACCAATGAATCGAGTATTGCCGTCAGAGTACAACTATATTTTGTGAGAGAAAATTCTGATGCGTAGTGGTTATACAGGTAAATGAAGATTGCATGTTTATTATAAAGAGTAATTGTCCCGGCCCTACATTGTTTGTGTATATATGATTCTTATTTAAAATACAATACAAAGTTGAATTGTTTATTGAAAAAGTTAATAAAATATAAAACAAAAAATCATACTGTTTACTGTTTATTTACCTTATTTGCCAACCAGAAAATCTAGTTATTAGATATATTAGTGGTGTTGGTCGGATACTTTTGGTTAAGAAATTTATCCGAGTTTCTTTGTAACATCATGTGAATAGTTTACATTGATTTGTTATTTGTACAGTTGATCATTATAAGTTATCCCGAGTCTTTCCTTTCCATATTTTATCTCGATGTACATGAAAGATAAGCCTGGCATGTTCATACCTGTTAGACGCCATATAACCTCTTCATGTGTTGGTGCGCCTTAAAACCCAATTCAATTCAATTCATTTGTAGGATAATTTGCAGTTTGTTGCTATTGAGTAAATAGAGTCATTTAAAACAAGGGAAGTAATCCTGTTACAAATACAATTTCACCACAGTAACATAATGTGAATAGTTTACATTGATTTGTTATTTGTACAGTTGATCATTATAAGTTATCCAAGTCTTTTCATTTGTGGGACAAGAATTGTTTCATGGAATTTCCACATTTCTTAATGGCAAATGTTCCTACAGATTACAGTGATCCTGTAGATGGTGAGATCAGTGTGTTATATGTAGGACAATAACTGTTTCATGGAATTTCCACATTTCTTAATGGCAAATGTTCCTACAGATTACAGTGATCCTGTAGATGGTGAGATCAGTGTGTTATATGTAGGACAATAACTGTTTCATGGAATTTCCACATTTCTTAATGGCAAATGTTCCTACAGATTACAGTGATCCTGTAGATGGTGAGATCAGTGTGTTATATGTAGGACAATAACTGTTTCATGGAATTTCCACATTTCTTAATGGCAAATGTTCCTACAGATTACAGTGATCCTGTAGATGGTGAGATCAGTGTGTTATATGTCTATACTTTGGGAACATAACCCATACCATTACAATTGGGAATTTTAGGTGATCTTTCATAAAATTGGGTAAAAATGCAGTAGAACATTAATTTAACTATTGTATCTTTAATACTGTTTCAGTACACTAAGGTCAGCACTGGCATTTAAAATCACTTCATTCTCAGCCACATTAACACGTCTGTTTTATTCCCCTACCGGCGTTTCACCGGAGGGAACTATAGGTTTACCTCCCGTCTGTCCGTCAGGAAAACTGGATCTTGCGATAACTTAATAAGTATAAAAGATATTTTCATGAAACTATTTGCATATGGTAGAGGGGCATAAGGAGATTATAAACGTTATTTAATTTTATTTTGATATGACCAAAATTGCGGTTGCTATGGCAACAAAATAGTTCTAAAAAACAATGTCATTTCGCCATAATAACTGGATCCTGCAATAACTTAAAAAGTATAAAAGATATTTTCATGGAACTTTTAGTTCCCTATCGGTGTTTCAATGGAGGGGACAATAGGTTTACACCCCGTCTGTCCGTCCGTCCGGAAAACTGGATCCTGCAATAACTTAAAAGTATAAAAGATATTTTCATGGAACTTTTAGTTCCCTATAAAATTAAATAATCTCCTTAATCCCCTCTACCATATGCAAAAAGTTTCATGAAAATATCTGTTGTACTTTTTAAGTTATTGCAGGATCCAGTTTTCCGGACGAACTGACGGACATACGTGGTGGAAACCTATTGTCCCCTCCATTGAAACACCGATAGGGAACTCAATGGAGGGGACAATAGGTTTCCCCTCCATTGAAACACCGATAGGGAACTAAACTGACGGACATACGTGGTGGAAACCTATTGTCCCCTCCATTGAAACACCGATAGGGAACTAACTTTAACTAACTTTTAGTTCCCTATCGGTGTTTCAATGGAGGGGACAATAGGTTTCCACCACGTATGTCCGTCAGTTCGTCCGGAAAACTGGATCCTGCGATAACTTAAAAAGTATAACAAATATTTTCATCAAACTTTTTGCATATGGTAGAGGGGCATAAGGAGATAATTTTGTTGATGTGGCCAAAATTGTGCTTGCTAAAAAAAGTAGTTAAAAAACGTTTAGAGGGGTATAAGGAGATTATGCACATTATGTAATTTTGTTGATATTATAACAAGACTAAGTAGAGACAACTCACCAAGAGAGGATCAAGAATAAATTTACAAATTTTAATTATTTATTTACAACAAGATGAATATATATCATGTATATACAAATGAATATAAATGACAAAGTAGAAATATCAATGATTTTAAAGCATTTTGAAATGAATTTCACTACACATTAGATGGAATTCCTATACAGTTAAGTAAACATTAAATATTCGGTTTTAATCGGACTGAATATCTGTATTTATGATATATGTATGCTATATCACAGCTATTTTATATCTCAAAGCTATATCTAGCCGAGTCCTTCCGGTACAGTTCAGTGTCCGGCACTAATACTTTACTTCTGCAAATGGACACCTCTTATTAGCGGATGCTATTCGTCCTGTTACCATACATACTTCCGGTGACGTACTTCCCACGCAATGCCCACTCGCAATGCCCACTCAAGTCCCGGTATTCCACATCCGGTGACGTTATCTGCTTAGCTATCTGCGTAACTAGGCCCTCGAATTTTAAACCTTATTTGTTTATTATTATGCTAAACTTTAACAAAACGTGTTATACAATTACAGATATAATTTAACAACAATGAAATCTCACATTTCAAAACTTACAACATAATAATTCAACCATGAAAATGATACTGACTTGACTGAATGAATAACTGGTTGTGCATCCCATTAACACATTATAGGCTATAATGGTTCAGCAACCTCAGAGGGATTGAATAATAATGACAATATAATAAACAACCTCCGAAACAACCTCAAAGAGATTTACACTGCACACTAAGATACAAGATACACATTTTATTTAAAGTCGGTATGGCATATAATTACAAACATTAGGTATGAATAGATATTGACCCACATAAACAATAAGCAATACATTTTTATGCAATGAAGTACCAAGTTATCTCCTCGCATAATCCACCATAACTACTAGGACATACATATAGATATAAAAATCGAACAGGAAAAGCAGCATTCAAGGATGACAGTCAACCACAAACACACACAGAAACAAAGAACACATTTAAAGATGAATAAAAGGCCAAATAAGACATCACAAACACAAAAGGGTTGACAATAGGGCTACCGCCTTAGAACGGTCAGTGGCAAAAAAGGCCGCTGAATGTTTAAATCAGGTTCTAGTGTGCACCAAACCTCACACTTACCCTACTGTCATCCCAATAAAACGAGACAGTGTAAATAAAGAAATCCCCGCCATGAACCATTCTCTAACCAACAAGGCAGCATTAATAGGCAATATAAGCAAAACACAAAAATGCTCGTGTATATATGAATACAAAAAACAATAGCCTGGAAAGCCACAAAGAAGGTACTCAGTGACTTGGCAGAAGCCAGAGCAACAAGAGAATACACTATTGAGGGCACGACAAGACAAGATTGCAGACAAACATCAAATTAATGTCCTTTTGTACTTTAGGTAGACGTCATCATAGGTTTCACAGCATGTCCGGTTATCGCACAATTAAAGAGGAAAGCACAGTGGCGAACTGTAAATGGGTCCACCACCAAGCATGCAGTGCGTTGCAAAATAATAGGGTCATAACCTCTTTTGATAAACCTTTTAACAAGTTTAACAAAGATAGTATGAAAGTGATCATGACCGAGGATCTTACGAAGTTTGTAAATCACATCACCATAGAAGTCAGGTTGTGATAGTCCTTGTCGCAGAAGAGTTCTTAAATTACTTTTATATTTGGAAAGAAGATCAGAGTTACGATAATATAATTTTGCAAAGGTTGTACAAAGTTTATGATAACGGTAGCCCTGATGGAGTAGCTTTTTAGTTAAACAAAGATTACGAATATTAAAGTCCTCAACTCGAGTACAAGGTCTAGAAAAACGAATAAATTGAGACACATAGACCCTATAAGAAGTTGCTCGGGAGACATCCCTTCTAAATGGGGATCATTAAACATGTTAACAATATCAAACTTAAAATCATCTCTCTTGTCATACTTTTGCTAATTATTTCACCATTTTCAATAGAGAGATGTAAATCGAGAAACGTTAACATCAGAAATATTAGCTTTGTTAAGTTGAAGTTTTTTTAGGATATGTATTATTAACCATAGTAGAAAAGAAAGGGTTGTCAATGTTCAATATGTCATCCAGATACGGAGAGGTGTCATTAAAGGCTTCAATAACATCTGCCTGGGTATCCGGTGTAAACTCAACAGGAAATCTCTTTCATAGCAATATAAAAACAAATCTGCAACAAGGGTTGCACAGTTCGTACCCATAGGGATACCAACAATTTGTCTATAAACGGTAGTTCCATACCTGACGAAAATATTATCTAATAGAAAAATAAGTGATTCCTAAACTTCATGGCAAGTCAACATAGTGTAATTGTCCAAACTGCCGTTAGAAAAAAATGCTTTAATATTGTTACAGGCCAAAAATGTAGTATTTTCCCTAGCAAACGTTTTTTGAGTGAGAGCAATACATAGACATTTTGAGACAAACATGAATATCAAAGAGCACAGTTAAGTCCCTGATAAGACTGTTGTTGTGTATTGTGAAATCATTAACATATTCAGTGGCCAATTTCCACGCATTGCCAATGAAATGCCAAATAATCGAGCATTATATGAAAGGAACCTTTTACAATGGTCTTAAAATTGCACAGCTCCTACAGCATGAAATACACTAAAATTATACCACCTCGAATGTTAATGATTTCGAAGTATAAAGTATAAAAAACAGATTTTGCATTTGTCACCAAAAATAAGTTTTGATACCAAAAGGTCAGCCTCATATTTTCAACACGAGGACCCGATTTTGCTTGTGTGTCTGTATTGTGACAACTAAATAGTGTAATAATGTACAACTAATCAATTACTTTAGGCCAAACTATTCATGTGAGACTGCCTTATTAGGAATGATAAGCAAATGGCTTGAAGCAATTAATAATGGCCTTCTAATTGGAGTAGTTATGATTGACTTTAAAAAGGCATTTGACCTTGTGGACCATAACAAGCTGAAACTCTACAAACTGTCAGATGATACTATATCATGGTTTTCCTCTACTTACTCAATCGAAAACAAAAAGTATCGGTCAACAATACTATGTCTGAAGATGAAATTATTACAAATGGAGTTCCACAAGGCTCAATCCTGGGCCCTCTACTCTTTGTATTGTTCATAAATGATCTACGGCTTTATACTGATCAAATAAATAAAGATCTGTATGCAGATGATACTACCCTTTTTAATATTGGCATTTCACGCTCTACAATTGAGAGTAATTTACAAATAGCATTAGACAATTTAGCAATTTGGTGCAAATGCAATGGTATGTTAATAAATACTTCAAAGACAAAAGCAATGCTTATATCTACTCACCAACAGAGAGCTTGTACGAATACTGACAACTTATATTTGAATTTAAACAATGATAGTCTGAATACAATAGCCAAAGACAAAATACTTGGTGTTTTTATAGACAATAACTTGACATGGTCTTCTCATACAGATAAAATCTGCAAAAAATGACATCAAATTTATGGCTATTGTCGCGAATAACAGAATATCTTTCTATTGAGCATAGAACTCAATTTTATAAAACTTACATTCAACTCCATATAGATTATTGTAATATTGTATGGGGAGGTGCATCACAAATACACCTGGATAGAATTTACCGTCTACAAAAACGCGCATGTAAGATAATATTGGACTATAATGTTGAGAATGTTGTAGAAAGCATGCAAGAATTAAAAATATTAACAGTATTTGACCAATTATATCTGCAAAAAGCAAAGTTTATGTTTAAAGTATACAGATCTGAAACCCCTCAGTATGTAAATGAAATGTTCAGACGTCGAACAGCAAAAGAAAAATTACCTGTTTTGAGGTCAGAAACAGCCCATAATTTTATCCCCCCACAACTAAAGAAAGAAATATTCAAGCAAAGTGTTACATACTCTGGACCAATCATTTGGAATAGCTTGCCAGACAGCTTAAAAAGCTTGAAAACAGTTGATTCTTTTTCATTGTAACTTCGTAAAATGGATAAAACAAACATCATAAAGTTAGTAATGTATTACTAAAAAACATCTAGACTGATATCAAAGATTGCGAATAATATATCTAAATCTGAAATTATTTGAGTTCACAATATTTAAATTTCGGTTTGAACATTTTGTAAATAGAATACTAGAGAATATAGGGGAATTAGATATGTACATCAGACAGTATGATTGTAGGTTAGTACGTTGGAAAATGTTAGCTTTTAGCTTTGTTTCCTTGTTTGTGTGTTTTGTTATTATTGTTTTTCAAATAATTAATATCCTTTTCTTTTTTTCTTTTTTTGTTTGTCTATAATTTCAGGTATCTACATATATGTTATGTCCTTTACATGTAACCCAATATTAAGGTGTTTTTTGTCACAGAAAATTCGGAACAGCCCTCATACTCGTTTTCTTACAAAGTGTCTGCAGTATGAGTTCTTAAAACAAAAGCATGGTTGCATTGTCATTATGCGAATACTTAATACAATCAAGTACATGTACAAACAAAATATTATTATAACTCCCATCTGATAGTATCAGCATCATAACAGTTTAACTAGCTTTACAATACTGTTACAGATATGACTTGTACCAACTTTAAAAAATGTAAAATGTAGTTGCCCTACTTGTTAACTAACAGTACAGGGCCATATCCAGTCATATTTTTTAGAAATTATTCTCATCTTAGTTATGCATTCATAGCTATGGATGTGCAAAGTAAAGTTAAACAATTGTGTTCAATTTCGGCACTTTGAAGTCATGGCCAAACAATGAAAGTACAAACTCGAGTCAATGTGACGATGAGTGTGTGTGTCGGGTTTTACACCACTTTCAATAGCTATGGTAATATCATAGCCCTTAATGGTTCAGCTCCCGTCTAGCTATTTTTATCCTTGTTTGGGCTAACGCCACACTTGATGTTTTAATGAAAGCCATGGCAAGTTTTTTAGTAGTCCATTTTGCATCTTTACTATATCAATGTCTGCTTTTTGAGGTGGCTTTCCTGCAACCACAGCCCTGTGGACAAGAGTCTTAACAGCACTATTTGAGGTGGCTTTCCTGCAACCACAGCCCTGTGGACAAGAGTCTTAACAGCACTATTTGAGGTGGCTTTCCTGCAACCACAGCCCTGTGGACAAGAGTCTTAACAGCACTCTTCTCTTCCTCTGTCCACCTCTTTTTCTTTGACGCACAAACTGTAATTAGAACATTATTGAAAATTAATTGAACAGTTTTATTTCAATTCAAAACATCATTCTGAACTGAACAAACCCCATTTGAACGAAATCACATGCTGCTTAGCAGTCATGTAATTTTCAGGACTCAAATAACGCTGCACAATCAGATTAAGAGCAACCAAATCAAGTGCCATTGCTCTTCTGTTGCTGCAATTAACACAAGAATAATATAATGTTCTTTACTTTCAGCGTTTTAAATATTAATTTATACAGACATTCTAATGAGATGATATTGTTACATGAATATCGACGGAAGATGGAATTACCTATGGAATGCAAGCAGCGACTGTTTACGAATAATGCTTATTTTATTAAATGGTGCAGTGAGGGGGGCTTAAGGTATGGCTGAAGGTATGACATTTGGAAACAGCTTAAAGGGAGTACATCAGGCTTTTCATGGGGGTCTAGGTGTCCGACTTAAAATTGACAAATATTGATATTTTCTATTCTACATAGCCAAAACATAATGACTGAGCCTAAAAAGTATCCCTTATTTGCAAAGAAATTCATTCTGCACATTAATACGTGCTATCCTAGGTGATGCACCAGGGTTAATTTCAGCATTTTACGTCCAATTCCGTCCTAGCTATATGGTGTTTTCAAAGTTTAGACATTAACAAAATGGTTCTAACATCATATTTTGATTGATATAAGTGTTTTATCATGAACTGGAACAATTTTATAATTTAAGATGTTTCTAGAAAAATCCTGATGTACCCCCTTTAATGGTTTATTTGCATTTTGTGCTATGGTAACCAGTCACTGCTGTAATGAACAGTGGTGGCTATTGCAAACCAGCATTACAGCTATAGTGGCCACTGGTTGCTATGACAACTGGGGATTGCTATGGTGGTAAGTGATACTTATGTTGGCCTCTAGTATCTATGGTGACCAGTCAGTGGTTGCTATTCAACCAATGATTGGTATGCAACCCATGGCACCATGTAAGGCCATCACACCGAATATTCTTATTATAGCGGAGGCTTCACACACACACACACACACACACACACACACACACACACACATTTGTGACATCTGTCAATCCATCCAAACAGAACAGACAACATCGATATGTGAGTGAGTGAATGAGTGAGTGAATGAATGAATGAATTAATTAATACTTATATAAATAACCTACGAAGTTTATAATCTGGATCGTTGTCCGAGTCGTCAATTTCAAAATCAAGCTTATGACTCTCTGAAATGAAATTTTAAACATGTCACTGTTCAGTTTATAAGAGCATGAATATTCAGTGTGAAATGTGAACTAGTTATGGAATGTCATAGTACAATGTTATGTTTTATCTTCAGTTGAGCCAATGAAATGTCAATGATGACTATTGTTAGCGCATGGTCTTTCAGACCCCGCTTTAGGAGTATTTCAGTTGATAACTATTAATTCATTTTCTCTTTGAACAAGACCTGTCTGAGGACAGCAAGCTTGACTAATAGAAATATTTTGTCAAAGGAGTAGGGTTTTTGCTTTGTAATTAAGATGACATTTTAGTTTACTTATTAGTAAAAATGACTTGTAAGCCTTGTATGAAGTTGCATGCATGCAGTTGTTACTGAGATATGGATGTTGCATGCATGCAGTTGTTACTGAGATATGGATGTTGCATGCATTGCAGTTGTTACTGAGATATGGATGTTGCATGCATGCAGTTGTTACTGAGATATGGATGTTGCATGCATTTCAGTTGTTACTGAGATATGGATGTTGCATGCATGCAGTTGTTACTGAGATATGGATGTTGCATGCATGCAGTTGTTACTGAGATATTGATGTTACATGCAAAACTCGACTTGAGGTGTGACAGCTAAAAACTGAAAATGATTGGAAACACATGTATATGCCTTTTTTGGCTCTAAACTGCCCACTCACTATTTACTTAACATTAAATGTATGCCATCTACAGCTACAGTAAATAGGTGATTAATTGTTATACAGTTGTAAATATCTGCAGCACCGTCCTAAAATGATATGACTCTTTGGACAGATTGAAAGCACAATATAGAAGTATAGATAATTTACCTTTAACCACTGCTAATCGCTTCCTTCTTTTCTTCTCTTCTTGAATGGCAGGAGTGTCCTGCTGCCCCAACGTCTCTGGAATACACGTATAAATGCATAAAGATAATTATAAACAAATATAAAAGGCAATGTCCCAGAACTATTTAAAAACAAAAGACATATACCACTTTCAGTCATGGAAATTAGCGGTGGTACAGTATTTTTCAGTTCGAGCCAGTGAAACCGCAAAGGCTCAACTGGCTTGTGGAAAAAATATATGATTTATTATACTCTCTATTTTGGGCCAGTAAATTCTTGTTCATGCCAAGAGATTTGGCTACGGTTTTTGAATTTCAAATTCCATAACTGCACTTTGTGAACACTATTACGAAAGACAATATTAGTTATTGGGTTTGTTCCTACAGAAATATGTGGGGTCAGTACGATTTATATATCTGACTGACCCCACATATTTCTGTAGGGGGTCAGTAACAAACCCAATAACTGATTTATTGCATCGAGCACCTTTTTTAAGGCAAAAACCGAAAGTTAACCCATTTTAATAATGGAACGTCAACGTCATTGAGACGTTCGCGCAATTTCACGTCATCACAACGTTGACATCGTCTTATTATGTTTGTTATTAATGCCTTAAAGAACTATTTGCAGATGATTTAAACTTTGAATCGGAATTGTAGTCCATATTGTTTTTAGCGACCCTCTATGAAATATATGACCCACTATGGGTCACCATGTGAACGCTCTAATCCAATGAAATTCCTAGGATTTTGTGCGAGGTGCAATAATACCTTTTGCATTTAAATTTGATTTTTAATTCCCAGAAATTTTGGTTAGCAAACTGATTCAAGCCTAAATTTAAATTTCATACTCATAAGTCATCTACAGTTCATTTATACGTGTATAGAGAAGGATAAAAATATCGGACAGTGAAAGCAGCATTCAAGGACGACAGTCAACCACAAAACACAAAAACAAACACGCAAACAGACAAACGAAAAGGAAAAAGTAATAAAAAATGCAAACGACATCACAAACACAAAAGGGTTGACAATAGGGCTACCGCCTTGGAACGGTCAGTGGCAAAGTAGGCCACTGGGGGTTTAAACCGCTTCTAGGGTGCACCAAACCTCACACTTACCCTACTGTCATCCCATTAAAACAGGACAGTGTAAATAAAGAAATCCCCGCCATGATCAAAATTCTAACCAACAAGGCAGCATCAATAGGCAATATAAGTAAAACACAAATATGCTCGTGTAAATATAATACAAAAAAACAATAGCCTAGAAAGCCACAATGAAGGTACTCAATGACTTGGCAGAAGCCAGAGCATTAAGAGAATACATCATTAAGGGCACGACAAGAAAGAACATGGACAAACATCAAACGCCACCGTCCCAATGGGCTTTAGGTAGGCGTCATCATAGGGTCCACAGCCTGTCCGGTCATCGTACAATTAAAGAGGAAAGCATAGTGGCAAACTGTAAAAGGGTCCACCACCAAGCATGCAGTACGTTGCAAAATGATAGGGTCATAACCTCTTTTGATAAACTTTTTAACAAGTTTAACAAAGATAGTATGAAAGTGATCATGACCAAGAATCTTACGAAGTTTATAAATCACATCACCATAGAAGTCAGGTTGTGATAGTCCTTGTCGCAGAAGAGTCCTTAAATTACATTTATATTTGGGAAGAAGATCAGGGTTACGATAATACAAATTTGCAAAGGTTTTACGAAGTTTATGGTAACGGTAACCCTGATTGAGTAACTTTTTAGTTGTACAAAAATTAAAGTCCTCAACTCGAGTACAAGCTCTAGAAAAACGAATAAGTTGAGACAGATACACCCCATAAGAAGTTGCTCGGGGAACATCCCCATCCAAGTGGGGATAATTAACAATGTCAAAATTAAAATCATCTCTCTTGTCATAGATTTTGCTAATTAGTTTACCATTTTCAATCGAGAGTTCATCTGGTGTTAAGTCTCCCTCATAAAGATATTTTATCTGATCAATTTACGTTATGTCTACCAACAGTCAATGTCTCAGTGATTTGCAGTGTATCTGCAAATGGAACAAATTGTAGTATTTTCAAGAAGAACATCGTCATCAGTGTAAATCTAAGTATTTGACCCTGAACAAGATCAGCCTGAAGGTCAAGGTCACAAGTGGTATGTCAACATGAAGCAATAGTGGCAAGGAGCATTGTAGGCAAATATGAGCAAAATACATAAGTCGTTATGAAGTTATGGGGAATGTTAAAGCTTTCAGATTAAATAAATCATTGAAAATGAACATTATTGGAAATAACAAGGGTACTGGTTGCTGGTGCTTGTGGTACACATACATATACATATAGTCAGGGGCGTTCCTGGGGCTAATTTAGGTATACGCACCATCGAGTTTTGGATTCACAAATGTGCCTTACCCCTCTATACCTTCAGTTTTTATTGCATTTTTCGCATTTTTAGCCTTTTTTATTTGTTTGCTTCTTTAATAGCCTGTACGCACGTGCGTCAGTGCGTATGCCCAGGTACGCCCCTGATAGTGCATTTCCGTTGCACCTGAGCATAATGATCAAAAATGTATTATGGTAACCTGATGTTTCCAGAATAGGTTGAGCTTCCATTACAGAATCTTCAGGGTCTGATTGTATCATATCTTCAGCTGGAAGGTCTGTGAAAAAATACAGAACATAAGAAGATTTGAAACAAATGGAACAAATTGTAGTATTTTCAAGCAGGATATTGTCATAGGTGTAAATGCTAGTCTGTTTCTAAGTATTTGACCCTGAACATGGTCAGTCTGAAGGTGAAGGTCACAAGAGGTACGTCAACATGAAGCAATAATGGCAAGGAGCATTGTAGGCAAATATGAGCGAAAAACAAGCCGTTATAAAGTTATGGCGAACATTAAAGCTTTCAGATTAAACAAATCATTGAAAATGCTCTTCTCCATGAATTTCTTTTACAAACAAGAGGGCCATGATGGCCCTGGGTTGCTCTGGTGACCTAATTATGTAGCAGACCAGAACATTTTTAGCTATTTTGGTAGAGAACCACCCAAGAAACATTTCCATGAAATTTGGTGAAAATTCGCCAAGTGGTTTCAGAGGAGATGTCGTTTGAAGAAATTGTTGATGGACGATGGACGGACGGATGGCAGGCCATCACAATAGCTCACCTTTGGCACTTTGGCAGCAGGTGAGCTAAAAAAAAATGCATATGCTTCTGACCAGTGCATTTTTTTAAGAATAATGAAATGAAAATTCGACATAAAAAACTCAATTAACTGTTCATTCTGTTTCCAATATTCAGATATCTAACAGTGAAAGTATACCCATGTTCAGTGAAAATGTACCACCCACCGCACAAACAGCTCTAAAGCTACATTTCTCATTTTACTAATCATTGTTGCAAATTAAAGACATCTCCTGGTGAACATTATTGGAATAACAAGGGTACTGGTTGCTGGTGCTTGTGGTACACATACTGCTTGTGGTACACATACATATACATGTAGTGCATTTCCATTGCACCTGAGCATAATGATCAAAAGTGAATTATGGTTACCTGAAGTTTCCGGCACAGGTGGAGCTTCCATTACCGAATCTTCTGGAAGATCTGTTTCCGGCATAGGTTGAGCTTCCATTACAGAATATTCAGGGTCAGCTGGAAGGTCTGTGAAAAAAATACAGAACATAAGAAGATTGACTAATCCAAGTTTGAAAAATTGCTTTCAATTCTCTCTCAATTCATTTCACATGTGACATTCATCTGAAGATTGGGTTTGGCATTCCAATACTGCGTTTTGCGCACTATTACAGTATTTTTGCCCATAGAAAAGGAGATCCGAGGATTGAGGTTTATTTGAAAAAAACATGGCTTCCAGGGGACGCGGCTTATACTGTGTATATAGGCATGTAATTGATACCTAGATTCCCAAGGGCAATATGTAGAGCCCGCCTCTCACTGCGCTGGTTTGAATCCTACTGGAAGCGAGTCTCCGTCTCATTATCCTGATCATTCACACAACTTTCATAAAGGTATCTGCAATACTTTAAAAGAGTTATGCTCCAGACAATTTTTTCAAAAAGGGGAGATAATTCAGAAAGAAGGGAAGCAATAGTTGTATTTCCTGTGCACTGCAGTCCGTCTCAGTACCGTGAACATTAACACATTACACTTTCATAAAGAATACTTTAATTATGCTCTGTCAAAAAAATTCAAAAAGGGGAGATAATTCAAAAAGTAGTGAAGCTAGGGTTATGTTTCCTGTGCACTACACTCTGTTTCATTGTCCTGATCATTCACACAAACTGTCATGAAAGTATCTCCAATACTTTAAGAATTATGCTCCGGACAAGATTTTTCAAAAAGGGGAGATAATTAAAAAAAGTAGTGGAGGAGCTAGAGTTAATATTCCTTTGCACTTCACTCTGTCTCATTGTTCTAATCATTCACACAAACCTACATAAATGTGTCTGCAATACTTTAAGAGTTATACTCCAGACAAGATTCTTCAAAAAGGGGAGATAATTTAAGAAGTAGTGAAGCTAGAGTTATGGTTCATGTCCACTAAACTCCGTCTCAATGTCCTGATCATTCACACAAACTTCACAAAGGTATCTGCAATACTTTAAGAGTTATGCTCTGGACACGAATTTATGTACCTCTTTTTGACCTTTGAGTTTGACCTCCAAGTTTGGCTTTGGCCTTTTCGCTACGGACCGGGTTTCTGCACGCGACATATCATCTTGTTATGGTTATCACTTGTGTCAAGTAATTTCAAAATCAATGAAGCGGTTTTAGAGGTACGGTCCGGACACAAAATTGTGTACATCTTTTCGACATTTGACCTCCAAGTGTGACCTTGACCTTTGAGCTAGGGACCTGGGTTTTGCGCGGGACACATCGTCTTGTTATGGTGATCACTTGTGCAAAGTTATTTAAAAATCCATGAAGTGGTTTTGAAGGTACGGCCCGGACACGAAATTATGTACGTCATTTCAACTTTGACCTCCAAATGTGACCTTGACCTTTGAGCTATGGACCTGGGTTTTGAGTGCAACACATCGTCTTGTTATGGTGATCACTTGTGCCAAGCTATTTAAAAATCCATAAAGCGGTTTTGAAGGTACGGTCCGTAAACCTAAGTGTGCATATCTTTATGACCTTTGACCTCCAAGTGTGACCCTGACCTTGAGCTACAGACCCGGGTTTTGCAAGCGACACATCATCTTGTTATGGTGATCGTTTGTGCCAAGTTATTTAAAAATCCCTCCATCCACGACAGCATATTAGGCCGGACAAAATCGGATGTATGGACGCACAAACACCGAACCTCCAAAGTGACAGCTTTATTCAGCTCTCCGCAAGCGGGTTCGACAAAAATATATAATGCTTATGTGCGTCCCCCACCAATCTTTTACAGAAGAATATATTGTATACAAATTTCAAGTCCAATTACCACTCAAGTCCAGGACATTCCGGAAAATCGATGTGCATTGCCATTCTCAACTGAAATGAGAAGTTTTGATATCTTCGCTAGTTCAATGACCTCGTCCTGCAGCCTATAGAACTTGCGATGGACCGCCAGTTCATGGCCCATTAGTCTTGCGACCTCCATCACATCATTTTCCTTCATGCCAAACACCTAAACAACAAGATGATAAAGCAAGGTAAACAACAACATCTCCGACTGCCTGGTATTCTTAATATTGCTATGTACATGTAATTTTTCTATATGGTTTGCTTCTACATACCCATTCAAAAGATAAAACAGTTATACTAATAATAAAGACTCTTAAATCTTTTACGAGTCTGGCTTTGACAAAAGGGCATTTTCGACGCGACGTCAAAACAGTAGAAATTGCTTCCAAACATCAAGATTTTTATTATTTTATTGCTATTAAATTAAGATCTTATTGCACTTATTGATTTCGATGTCGTCGTTTTGTCTGGACAAGATCGGACAGACAGACACCCAAGATGGAGAACTTCACAACACTGACAATCTTAAAACAAATCTAAACTGTCTTCACCTGTACAACAGTGGCCAAGTATTTCCTCATGGTGGGAAATTTCAGATATTCTGGTCGCTCAAGATCTGGAATTTGGTCCAACACGTATCTTAGGTTTTCATTCCCCTGGATGAATGTCTTGTTGCCCTAAAAAAGACAAAATGAGGTAAATCCCTTGTACACCTCCGAATGCGATTCACACTCATCTGCGAGTACCCAAATCATAAACATTATGCATTTCAAAGTTTCCGCTAAGACAGAGGCAAATGAGCCACGCATCTGAGTTGGTTTTTTTGTACAAATCTCGACCTTTCCAACGTGTCTGCGCCTGTTTATATACTAGTGGTGCGCGGTATTACCGATATACCGGTATACTGTGATACAAACTCAAAGTAATACGTATTGTGATATGCTCTCAGCATACTGATACGATCGGTAAATTCCGTAGAGGTCCGGTAAAGGTTGGCAAATTTGTTTTAAGTTCGACAAATCTCCTCGTTGCGATGTATAAGGTTTTGTTGATGTTCGTTTTTGTCCACTTCTTTTGTCCTCCATCTTTTAAAAGTTCACGTTATCAGTAGTATATTAATAGAATATCGATTCAGTTGTCGACTCCAGGTTTACACAAGTAGTTTCTGAAAAGCTTTTTTTTTTTTATAGACGTAATTCAGAATGAGGCGTTACACAGTAATTACTGGTTCTTGGATATGCTGTCACAGAGTT
The DNA here is from genome assembly GCA_037043455.1 of Cyrtodaria siliqua. Taxonomy (NCBI): domain Eukaryota; kingdom Metazoa; phylum Mollusca; class Bivalvia; order Adapedonta; family Hiatellidae; genus Cyrtodaria; species Cyrtodaria siliqua. Next base: position 7,584 of record JAWPHD010013791.1, on the reverse strand, counting down.
ATTAATATGAATATGATTTTAATTAAATTTGATTAATATATAAAAATAGAATAAATAGCAAGAGAGTGATATTTGGAATCTATAACAGTGATTACCATTATGTTATGACAGTAACAGTTGGTTGGGCTTAGTATCAGGTCATTAATATTATATTATTGTGCAGTTGTATGTTAGTGTCATAACTAGCACAGTCATATCAATTGAATTGAATTGGGTTTTAAGGCGCACCAACACATGAAAAGGTTATATGGCGCCTAACAGGCATGAACATGCCAGGCTCATCTTCCATGTACATCGAGATAAAATATTGAAAATGGGCCTAGAACCTTCTCACCCTGAACTGTAGAGTTGCTGCAAATTCTATCGTAGAAACTCCATTTACGCTGGAGCCACGTTTATTGTTTTTCTGCCACTGCTCTTTTGATGCGAACGAGATAGCACCTGAAACAATGCAGGGATCATGATGAAGACCTTTAATGAACATGAAACATGAACAAAAGATGATAAAATGAACATGAATTTGGGGGGATTCTACCCCTCTGCCTACCCCTCTATAGGGATCTGCAGTGGCCCTATTCTTTGTCCCGTGACCAAACGGGTGCACCCGGGAACCACACGGGGCATATTAAAGAGTCTAAGATGACCCTACTGTATTTAGTTCCACTAGATTAGATACATGTGCTTATATAATTATATGAATGTAAGATGGTATGGGTTCATGATGAAGTTTGAGTGACGAGAGATTATGCCAGTAACCAATGATTGTAAGGTATTAATTAATATAATGTTTAATAATGATGCTGGAGTTAGATTTGGTTGGATGATAGAAATAAGGGTAAAAAGGTGTGAGTTAATATACATGAGGAGACAACAGTTGGGTAATAGGATTGAGAGGTGAAGGTTGAAAGAGTTGAGTTCTAGGGTTAAGAAGTTAGGTTGATAAGATTTTAAGGTTTTATAGAAAGTGAGAAGTTAGGTGAATGATCAGTAATAAGGAATAAGGCTAGTAAATATTGAGTACAGATGGACACCAATATATATATGATATGAACATATTAGTAACAATTATAATTGTGGTGTTTATATTAAGCATTCCCCAGAGTCGAATTATAGACCCAGTGATATACACAGAAACAATGAGCCGGTGACAATGCTATGGAAGGATAGACTGTGCGTCAATCGTACTGGGACCCAGTGCAGTGTATCGAGTGACAATGCTATGGAAGGATAGTCTGTGGTCAATCGTACTGGGACCCAGTGCAGTGTATCGAGTGACAATGCTATGGAAGGATAGTCTGTGCGTCAATCGTACTGGGACCCAGTGCAGTGTATCGAGTGACAATGCTATGGAAGGATAGTCTGTGCGTCAATCGTACTGGGACCCAGTGCAGTGTATCGAGTGACAATGCTATGGAAGGATAGTCTGTGCGTCAATCGTACTGGGACCCAGTGCAGTGTATCGAGTGACAATGCTATGGAAGGATAGTCTGTGCATCAATCGTACTGGGACCCAGTGCAGTGTATCGAGTACAAGTAGTTTCTGGAATGTTTCGTTCTATTTTTAGACACGATTACGCAGTGTTATTACTGGTTCACGCATACACTATTCAGGGATAATCTCCGTAAACTAGGTAACCAATCGATGATTTCCTGAAAATGGTAATCTAAAAATAGATAGGCAACAATAAAGAAAGTAAACATGGCAGATTCTTTCGAACACGACATTGTTAACAATTCAAAGGGAAAAGCCATCGTGTGGAAACATTTTGTAATTTTCAAAAGTCTCTCTACATGTGGAATAATTCAACTACGCATTTACACTTGGCGGGTCGTCTAAAAAAACACACACAAAAACATTGTTTATATTTCTGCAGAATGAGAGCACCTGTCAGAGAAAAAATACGAATGAATATAGAGAATTATAGATTATATATTTGTTTTGAATAATTAGAAAATATGAAATGTGTATGTATTGTCACCATTTAATGATATACATTAACATCTCTACTGTTAATCATGATACATTTGACTGTGAATGTAATACAAAATGGATGCCAGAGCATATTGCTAGAAGTAGGAATAATCAAACTCGTAAACACAGTAAACCCAAAACTTGTACTAAGAAAAAGCTTAACAAAGAATTAAGGTGTGACGTCACAAACACAAAATGGTAAACAATAGGGTCAGCGGCAAAACGGACACCGAGGGTTTAGAAGAGTTAAAAATAGGGCTACCACATTGGAATGGTCATTGGCCAAACTGTCACTTGTGGTTAACAAAATAGTGAATTTCTTCAGAACAGTCAATTATTGATGTAGTTGTATATTTGATGAAACTTTAAAAACAATCGTATACTGGCTAATGTTATCAGATTGCTGAACAAAAATTGTATAAAAAGGTTATAAGAATGTCAAATATAGTTACTATTTACCTATGTCTGAATTTAAATTCAATTCTTCTGCTTCATTATATGTGCTGGCTATTTCATTCGCTGAATCGATCACGCTGATTGGCCCTGAATTCAAACATGGAAACATATACAATCACTGATTATCATTATTATATGATTAAATCAAACCAATAAATCCCATTGTAACTGAATCATATTAAAACAAAAATAACATCCTTATAATATATTAAAATTCAAAAACGCGAAAGTAAAATCTAGTCACGTGGATAATTTCAAATACCACAATAAATGTATGCTTATAACTATATATTATGTAACATAAATAACATTTTACAAAAAATTAGTAAATTCTCTTAAATTGTCTTACGACATTTAAATGTTCGACGTGTATAGAAAAATAATACCTCTGTCAAACTCCATCAATTGTTTTCCTACTTTTGTGAAAGTCTATATCGCCAGAGGTGCTTGGTATATGTCTCTGTCAATGTTACCCTAATGTCCCATGTGCTGATAGAAGTGGCGGCGCTCAGATTCTGGTACATCGTGTATTGCATACTCAGTGCTGATATAATGCCTCATTTTGGTGGCTGTTAGCCGCTCTGTATCACTGATACCAGCCTTGTGCATAATGTATTAACAGAATGCCATCTACTCGAATGATCATCAGAGCCTTGTGTGAATGGGAAAAGCTAAGTGTTGTTTTCAACTACTCCGGCATTCTTTCGTACATCCACATCTGCATTGTGTGTAATCACAGCTACTGTATCGTGCGGTATCATGACTGATAAAAACCGGTATATTGGACTTTTGATTCTAGATTTCCTTTTCTCATTTAGCCAATTCCCCTCCTCGGCGTCCTTCCATTCTTGAAGGGACAATCGACTGGGCTCGTCACCACTTCCGACATTGAACAGCGTTAGCCGGGTTACAATAATGTCCCTCACTTCAGCAAAGCTGAGATCTTCTCCATTCTCAAAGCACGTTGCCTTTAATGCAATGTAACTTTTTACATTTCTATTTCCTCCTCCGTTGGAAGTTCTTTGGGCTTTCTAAGATTGATTTGTCTGTTTTTGTTTTGCACGTATTCAGCATCTCCGAATAAATAACGTTTCTTTAACTTAAAAACCTCAAGAAATTTTACAACTTCTGCAGCCTTGTCCTCGTTGTCGGCTGTTAGATGTGTTGCCTTCAGAATTGAAGCGCTATTTTGTATCAGGTACCGTAAACCTAATTTCACACCGGCTTTAAAACCAGAAAAAGATTTTTCTTCAATAGTGAATTTTTCAATTGCTATTTCTAAATAGGAAAATATTTTTTGCTGGAACATATCTGAAAGGTCTCCACTGAGGTCTAAGTTTGTATCTTGAACTTCTTCTTTGAAATAAGAATACAGTATTCCAAGGCGCCTCATATCACGCATTACTGACTTCCGCACCTCTGTTTTCTTGTCTGGTTTTCATTTCAGTTTTGTCCATAATGCCATGCCAATCCCTTTAAATGTGTGTCAGTTCTGCATATTTTTCCAACATCATCAATGAGGAATTTAGACAGAACGTTTTCTGCGAATTCACTATTTTCTTCCGATAGTGTAAACAAACTTATTGCACTTACTTGCTTTCCATCATGCTTCTGCTTACATACAGATTTATGTTTTCTAAAAACCTTTTCTGCGAAAATACCCATTACATTGTGAACATATTTCTAAATTGTCAATGCTAGATGAGCCTTGCATTCTCTCACGGTATAAAATGTGTTACTTTGGCTTGCTGTTGACAGTAGATTAGCTTTGTTGACTGTATGTATTGCTCGTTTTCTAAATTCAGTAACTTTTCCAACATTTCACGGCGAGGAAGCTTCAATACGGACTTCACTTTTTCATTGTTTTTATGTTTAAATTTATGTGTCGGGATAGTTTAGACTGTGCTGATAACACATCGCAGAAAGGACATGGACGCGTGGGCCTCTTGTTTATATCATTTGCTTGTTCAGTGATACCTGAGAAACAACAGATGCGATATTGATTATATCCGGCATTAACACATTACGTTTACTGTAACCATGGTAACTATACTTATTCTTAAAGAGGAATATTGCAGAATTATTTTTGTGTCATTTAAAGAGCTTACGAAAAATATCTTTAAACCAGTTTCTACCCCCATAATGCCCATTTATTTAATAAAACAAAAACACAAGAAGCATAATCCAACGTAAGGCAATTATTTACTCATATTAATAAAAGGCTCTACTGAGTGTACTTATATCTCTGTATTTACTTAAATTTACCTCTGCTACAAACAACGTTTGCATCCAATTCACAAGTGTCGCTGTCACTTACATAATCATTGTTTCTGTCGACCTAAAATGTGTAAAGATTAATTTTATACCTGTAGTATTAACATGTATTCATTAATACGATTAGTATGCAACATAGCAGTTGGAGTTTGAGACAAACGGACATGTATTACAAAGTAGTGTTAATAAAACATTATTGATATAAGTCTCTTACTGGATATACACTCAAGTGATATGAAAACGCAACACGGGAATTTCCGCTATATATTGTATATACTGCACACTTAATTGCACATAATATTCCAAAGAAATCCCAAGATGTTTTTTTAAAAAAAAGTTGCAGTTAACTAGAGAAAGGACACAACTGTGATGTTGTAGACGTTTTAATCACACTACACTTTGTAACAAGAACTTCATCAATGTTGAAGTTGCTCTTCGAAAAATTGAACTAGTTCAGTACTGTATTTAACGTAAATAGTTTGCAAAATTTTGCATCCTAAGTTTGCTCACATGATTGAGCCAAACTCGTACTCTGTGAATAATGAAACATTGCAGGAATACTATTTGCTGTATTATTTGTTGTTTAAGTATTTTTTCCAAAAGGAAAGGTCTTACGTAGCCATGTACCATTCGATTAAAAGCAGCATATTGTACATACAATATATAGCGGAAATTCCCGTGTTGCGTTTTCATATCACTTGAGTGTATATATTTAATTTACATGTAATGAAAGATATATTGTACGTGTACCTCAATATATAGCATATAACGTAGTATTGATGAAGACCAACACATATTATCATAATGGTTTGATATAGACTTAATTCATGAACAACTGCTTAACAGTTGCTTAGCAGATCATGTTATACAAATGAATTGATTGTCCGACTGATTGTTTTGATTTAAGCAAAACGTGCTGATTGTTGCAAACGTATCCGTACCGTCTCGGATACCATTACCAGTCGTCTTTAACGTGATTATTTAAAAATGTTTGATACGATAATAAAATACCACACTACAGAGGTGGCAGCGTATTATTACCGAGTTTTTACGTTACACGGCAGTTGAAAACCGTTTTGCGACCGTCTTTCTTTATCGTTAATCCGTTTGACCAATCAGAATCAAGAACGTTAGACGCGTTTGACCAATCGGAATACAGATCGCTAGTCGGAAATTCTTATCTTTTATAGTATACACATTTTCGAAAATCGTGAATGCCTATTATATTGGTTTTTACATCGTTTGGATATTCAGTTTTCAGTTAATTTTTAATGATGTTCAATATTGGTTTCAGCGGAAATATGCGTGTTTTTAATTTCGAATTCACATTTACGAAGGTTATAATCAGAAATCTGCATTAATATTAAGAATTTGGGAAAGAAAATATTTTCTAATACAGTTTGTATAATATATATAAGCAGAATCTAGGAACAAGGCTGTATTCCAAATATAGTTGTCGTCTCTACCAGCATCTATCGATTTAAGGCTTGTCGGGCGTGTTATACGTATCGGCTCTACAAAAACGAACTGTTATATAAGGACTCTGATATAAGTAGCCCTAACCCTATATATAAAGTGCCAGAGATTACGTTTAGCTAATACATACACTGTTTTATCTACTAAATTAATGTATCCAGCCATTTGCTAAATAAGTAATTAAAAAACACTAGCTAGTTGTTTTTTTAAGGTGGTGTAGATTTGATTAACAACCGTGATTAAACAAACAACGCGTGTTGTATTAATTTTTAATTGTCTTAACTACCATAACGGGAATAAATATCATGCTTAAAGGGACTGTAGACAATCTAAAAGAATAATGGGTGTCAATCAAAATACGAGTAAAACGATCATCATGCGTTTCAGTTGCATATTATGAGTAAAACGATCATCATGCGTTTCAGTTGCATATTCAATTTACATATGCACTATACTAGGATCCATAAAATAATGGATTCAATAATTTGTTAAATAGTTAGGCCCGCCAAACTCAACGACTCGTCTAAAACAAGAAATGTCACAGTAAGTGACAAATGCCCCCGAAGTGACCTGTAAGTGTGACCTTGACCTTGGAGCAATATGAAACCAACAGATATATTTAAAAAAACACTAAAAAAATACAAAAAAAAACACATTAAAAACAAAAAACAAATATTTAAAAAATAAAAAATATTTAAAAAATAAAAATAAATTATAAAAAAAATAAATGAATTGACCTTGGGGCCACATACCTGGATTTGTGCTCGACACATCGTCTTATTGTGGTGAGCACTTGCGTCAAGTAATTTGAAAATCCGTCCAGGAATACCAGAGTTATTGACTGGACATGATTTGACCTTTGACCTATGTGTGACCGTGACCTTGGAGCCATGGACCTGGATTTTGTGCACGACACATCATGTTGTTTTGGTGAGCACTTGTACCAAGTTAATTCAAAATCCGTCAAGAAATGCCAGTTATTGACCGGACATGATTTGACCTTTGACCTCTAAGTGTGACCTTCGAGCGACGGACCTGGATTTTGTGTGCGACATGTCGTCTGGTTGTGCTGAGCACTTGTGCCAAGACATTTGAATATCCGTCCAGGAATGCCAGAGTTACTGACTGGACACAATTTGACCTTTGACCTCTAAATGTGACCTTGAACTTGGAGCCACGGACCTGGGTTTTGTGCACGACACGTCATCTAGTTGTGGGGAGCAATTGTACCAAGTTATTTGAAAATCTGTCCATGAATGTCAGAGTTATTAACCGGACACGAAAGCACTTTGTTTTGACCTTTCACCTCTAAGTGTGACCTTCAGTTTGGAGCCGCGGACCTGGGTTTTGTGCGCGACACGTCATCTTGTTGTGGTGAGCAATTGTGCCAAGTTATGAAAATGGAC